>JAKLLW010000191.1:0-47933 GCA_022814695.1 Neocatenulostroma microsporum
CACGACTTGCTGGATCTGGCTGTGCCCGTTGTATAGCTGACGGCTTCAGTTCATAGCTTTTGCATATCGCAGCCACTGTTATGGGTGGATGCCCAGCTTCCCAGCATACTGGCTCCACTCAGTTCTGTCTCATTCCATATCGGATTGATGCTCTAGTCTCTCCCTCACGTTCCGCCCAAGTCAATCACTTGCCTTTCTCCCTCAAGGTGTGTCCTCCCGCTCTGGCTCTCCCACAGACTCAATACCACTACTCCATGCCCCACTTAGATCGAAAGGCGTAGCGTCCGACCGAGATGCTCTATCGCCAGCCGCAGACAACGCCGGCATATCCAGCACATCGCGACTGGTGTCTCTCGCGAACGTAGGCCTAGTCTCCACCTCGTGCCGAGCGTGCGATTGCGGTAGCGATGGCGCACGCATGATAGAAGCCATATCATCCATGAACGAATCTCCCGTCTTGCGCGGTGGGTTCACAGCAGCATTACTCTTGTGCACAGCACGCTCGGCGTGGCTGAGACAACCCTCGATCAGGCCCCAAAGGTCCAGGGTTTCGAGGCCACGAGGGATTCTGACGCCAGGTTGCTCGGAGTCCACGGCGCTTACCATCGTCCGGCCGCACTGGGAGTCACTGTTTAGGATCTCTTCGGATGAGCCATGCTCGCCCTCAGTGACGACGTGGACGCGGAAACGCTCGGAATGATCACCGTCCTGGACTCCGGACATATTGCAGTGGAAGAGGTCTGGGCGGAACGCCACCGCTACAGCCAATGGGTCGTGAGTTGGTGGCCCAGCTTTCAGACCGAAGACATCGGCGTAAGTCTTGGCGAAGAAGTTCAGGATCTCAAAGAACAGACGCCGGACAGGGGAGGTCGACGCCAGGGTTGGTTCAGCGGAGCTGCTCCCGCCATAGCCGAAAAGCAGTCGCATCTGCACTTCGCTTGTTGCCAGGAACTGATGGGTTAGATCGAGTGGTATCAGTGTCGTCTTTGCCGCTAGTGCTGCGTTGGAGAAGACTTCCTCGGCTGAATCAGGGTCACAGTAGATGTTGAATTCGGCGTAAGGGGTGTGGTTACCAAATCGCACGCCTTCACCGGTAACAGTTCCCATTGGCGCAGAAGTGAAGCCTCCCCCAACGGCACCACCCATAATTGAGAGTCCAGCAATATGGTCGACGATTTTCGGATGTTCTCTGAATAAAGTAGCCGCGTTCGTCAAAGCTCCCGTCGCAACCAGCCATGCCGTGCCTTCCTGTTCCGCACCGAGCGCTCGCCGCATCGCCTCTATCGCACTGACATCCGTTTTCACCCCGACTGTAGGCTTTGGCAAACAAGTCGTCCCATCCAGCCCACTCTCCCCATGAATGCCCGGAGCATGCACCGCCTCGCGCTTATAAGGCCTGTCCGCTCCAGCGTAGACCGGTATGTCCTCACGACCAATAGCTTTCAGTATCGCGCGAGTGTTGTAGGTCGTGTGGTCTAGAGGTGCGTTCCCATAGACGGTGCTGATACCCAACAACATGACATCCGGACTGCGTGCTGCAAGCAAGATCGCCAAAGCATCGTCGTGTCCGGTATCGCAGTCGAGCCATATGGGTGTCCGCGAGCGTCTTGCTGTCATTCCGGCGTCGCCCATAATTGTTCGTCGTCCTCTAATAAGAAGTCCTTACGGTCGCTGAGTGATGAATGCGATCACTGGACAGCCGCGATGAGTTTGTAAGAAGATGTTGCTATGATTGTGTGTGGCGGACCACGTCACTATGCTCGCAGCATCCGACGCCGAACTCGAACTTGACACCGATCGCTATTTATCTCCCACCAAGCGCTGACCGCGGACACGGCACGTTACACTTCGCCTTGCCCTGCAGCCCTGCGCCAGATACACGGAGGCGACAGCCGCCGGTATTAGAAGCTTGATGTGTTGCAGAGTGACCGTCTCCCCGTACCCTGCCCCGGCAACAGGAAGGCAGCGAAGCTGTCAGGAACCGCCCCGTCGGTCTCGTGTCCAAGTTCGATGCGTTTTTGGCGTGGTGAGCAGTATTCGTCTCTATATCAAGTGAGGTTGAGCAGCAACGGCAAAGTGCAGGATAGGAAGTCACAAAATAAGGGAACATGAAAGCGCGGCCCGAGTGGGGGAAGCGGCCAATTCGCCGGCCCAATCAAGGACGTTGTAGGAAAACGTCCGGCAAGTTCCTAGCTGCTTACAAGACCAAACTTCGATGACTACTGTGAGGAGCGAGGGAGGGTCTGGACCGCATGCTGGACCGCACCCATATGCAGTCCAATATGCGATTCGGGAGGAACATCCGAAACGATCTCACCACCATGCACCGCCAAGTCCTCGCACCAATGATCAGGCTACCGCCGAGCACGTTTCATGTACCGAACGACACGTCGTAGGTCGTCTAGCTGCAGCGTGGCGCTGCGTGTTGATAGATATGCGTGCTTTCTGAGGCATTTCGCACGGCATCGGAGTCATACCCGAGCGTCCCAGAAGGCGGCCTTGATGAGACCGAAGACTTCCTCTGAAAGCGACGAGGAAGGCGGAATCCGGTGACTGGTCTTTCTCTTCGTGTTTCGTTGTTCAGAAACTGGAAGCTGTGAAGCTAGAATGGTGGCGTGGACTTTCTGATGACAACACTCGATTGAAGATCGACAGGGCCAAGTTACTGTGGACATATACTTCCTCGACCAGTCCAGAGCCATATTGGAGGTATGGCGCGGAGCCGAGCTTCGGCAGAGCGGTGGTGTCGACGCCGGACATTTCGTGCCGAACAAGACGTGGAAAGTTGGCGGCGTCAGCGGACGAGATGCGACAACGCAGCCTTGCCACAATGGAGCAGCTGCATGGCCCTGTATGTAGATATGCGTGCTTTACAGCCTTCCAGGGCATTTCGCACGGCACCGGAGCCTTGCCCGAATGTCCTAGAATCGACCTTGTGAGTTGAGGATCGTTCAAGCGACGTCCATGAAGGGATTGTCCGGCGTGCCACTCACTGTGCACTGGAACCATTCGATCCCGGAGAGGTGGGTGGGTGCAAATGGGTGCCAAGGCGGTCCTTTGGTCCTTGGTCGATAATTGCAGCAGACGAGACGCAATGGCAAGGCAGCCTTGTCAGAGAATCATCTGTATGGCCCTGCTTCGAGATACGCGTGCTTTCCTGCATAGATTTCCACGGCGTCGGAGCCATGGCCGAAGGCGCCCGAAGTCCATCGCTGCGATATTGCGGCGGATGGTTGCGTCTCAGCTGCAATTTTTCTAAGGAGAGGTGGCGAACGAATGTCTTTGTGTTGGAAGCTGTTGACCAGAGACGGGAGGTGCCAGGTAGCCTGGGCTGTCTTCCCAGGAATAAGACCTCATTCAGGGGCTGATTTGACCAGATAGCTGCCCTTCTATCCTTCTCTGCAACGACAACTCCATAGTGTAAAGTATTCGATAGCAGAAGGACCATGCTGTCAGCACTTGGCGACCGAGCTCCCGTCAACGATCGTCGGCCGTCACCACCCTCACGGCGCCCAATGAAGTCCTGACTAGTCCTTGTTCCGACCGCCGAAGCAGCCATCCAGTGGCGGGTCGTGACTACGATGTTCCCTAGTGACAGACGCAATGGTATCCGGAAGGGTGAACGTGCACTCCGGCAACGTCGATAAGAGCTTCCGTTGACGATGAACTGTCTCTACGCTTGGAGCAACTTGTCGTGAAGAGGTGTTGGTGGCGCGATCATCTAGGCGATGGGATGACAGCAGTTGCTTGAGAAAGTTTTGTGGCGAAATGATTGATGCTCTACATCTTCTCTGCCAGTACAAAACCAAAGTATATCATCGCCGCCAACCCGATAACGTTCGACAAGGACGAAGCACCGTGTAGCTTGCCAAAGGAGCTGTTGAGGCGCTGCATCTCCGGAGATTTGGGACCTGGATCGTAGTACTTCTTGCCATCTCTCGTCTCTGCGAGAAGCGGTCAGCACCGCGGTCGCATGGCCATTCCACATAGATGCTCAAGAGGCTTACCTTGATGCTTTCTCTGCTTCATAACCTTAGTAGTTGCGGGGCCCAATGCAACCAAGTTCAAGAGACTGGTGCCAAACATGACCGCAATCGGCACCAACGCCGCCCACATGTTATCACCCTCCATCAACCCGAATGGTCCTGCATTGTGTCTCGCTGTCGCGCCGCCTACTGATGCTATTCTCTCGCCCGGCCATGTCAGTGCCAGAACGACTGGGAGAGCTGTCTGGAACGAGAAGTATGGAGGGAAGATCGCAGTTTGGAGAGTGCTGAACTGTGGTCGCGGGAGGACTTTGAAGGCTAGGGGCCCATTGAGGAAGGTTTGGAAGATGTTGCTGCCGAGGAGGGTGCCGTAGGTGAGGATGTGGTAGGATTTGGGGTCGGAGAGGGAGGCGAGGGAGGGCATTTTCGGTGATTATTCGGCAGAAATGAAAAGATGTAGGGAAAGATGGACTGAGAATATACCTACGCGCACTGCAAGCGAGATGGTGTGAGAAGTTGCGTGGTCGATGTCATCACCATTGGGAGAGCTCGGAGGTCAGGCCTCGGCAAGGCTGAGCTGACTAACTGTCTTGGCGCGCACACGGAGAAACGATTTGCCGGAATATCACAACGGGATTTCGCAAAGCTGCTTGTTCGCATTGCAGGCGCACCGACAACACCAAACCCTCCTCACCCTCCTACCACACGACATCACCGCCACGATGTCTCAGCAAGCCCTCAACAAGATCGCGCCCAACAGCCCATCGCGGCAAAAGCCCTCCGAGATCGAGACCAACATCGCTGCCGCCCTGTATGAGCTCGAGACCAACATCCCGGACATGAAGGGTGCCTTGAGGCCGCTTCAGTTTGTGTCCGCGCGCGAGGTAAGATGAAAAACACTACACAGCCAATACAAATGGTTGGCAATGGCATGAAGTGTGCACTGGCACAGCAAAAGTTGGCATCGGACACACATATATAATATACATACACGAAGAGGCGGTGGGCACTGGGCAGCATCACGCTGACACCAGGATTCTTACAGATCGAGGTCGGTCATGGCAGGAAGGCTATCGTCATCTTCGTCCCGGTTCCGCTTCTCCCAGGCTGGCACCGCTCTCAGCAGCGGTACGTGTATCATCCACATCCTCTACCCTCTGGATGTGCTCTAACGATCATGCAGCCTCACCCGCGAACTTGAGAAGAAGTTCTCCGACCGCCACGTCCTGATCATCGCTTCCCGCCGCATCCTCCCGCGCCCCAAGCGCAGCAACCGCAGCCGCACCTCGCAGACCCAGAAGCGCCCGCGCTCCCGCACACTCACCGCCGTCCACGACGCCATCCTCGGTGACCTCGTCTACCCGGTCGAGATTGTCGGCAAGCGTGTGCGCACCCGTGAGGACAGCAGCAAGATCCTCAAGGTTGTGCTCGATGAGAAGGAGAGAGGTGGTGTGGACTACAAGCTCGACACCTACAGCGAGGTCTACAAGCGTTTGACGGGCAAGGGTGTCAACTTTGAGTTCGCCTCGTAGATGACGAGGTGAATCGGGAGTTGAGATGTGCTGATGATTGAGATGGTCAGATGCGCGCGAAGTTCGAGCAGCTTCGAAGCTTATCAAGCTGGGGTTGGGCGAGGCAGCGCTTCGAACGCTACGTGTGCAAGCTGCTCGTAGCAGTTCTTCGAGAGGCACTACGTAGCTCGGAATCAATTCTCGAGGCATCGACTCTCTCCCACGATATGGCCTTCCACCATCACTCCCCTTGACCATCCTCGTATCTCTTCGATGTGAGCAGCGACGGCCGTTCACGTCTCGAGACTGATCAGCAGCGACCCTATCTGTCTACGTTCCCGCCAGATGGCTCGCACGTATACTGCTAAGGCAGGCTCTGGTTGCGGTAGACACGTCGGTTTTGGCAGGGATGCGTAAGTGTGCTTCGTCCATAGAGTTGATGTTCATGTCTTCGGCTTCCCAAATAACTTCGACCCAATACTCGAGACTTTCTTCACGTCTCTGTAAGTCAAGCTAATCCTCGTCGTTCGCTCGTTACGCCCGCCATTTGCCACGATGGTCTCTCTGTCGCTCAGTAGGTCCCAGTTCGCCACCGTTCGCTCGTTCAGATCAACATCCTCTCGTATGTCCGCGATGCCGTGAAGTGTATCGCTGTACGCAGATCCGGTAGTCACGAGGAGAGAGCGTGGTTCTTGAAATAATCGCCAGGACCTCTTGCCACCCTTGCCCTTCTCCTCTCCATCCACCTCATCACCTGCTTTTTCGCTCTCACTCTCGTTGGGACGAGCCTTCTCTGTGACATCAAGCACGAGACTCCCGCTCAAACTCACAGTAGCCACAACAGGGTGATAGGCTCCGCCATCCTCATGCGGCATGATACCTTGTCCGGGAAGATACTCGTTGATGAGGCAGTGATTCACTCCCCCGTGCGGAGAATCTTTGAACAAGCCCAGGTCCGTGAAGCGGGTGGCGATGGGGTCCGTAAGCCATGGCGGGAGAGATTGAGTGGTGACCAGTGTGTTGGTGGCGGTCAGGCGGGCTGGGACGGCTTGGAGACGGCGGTGCGTGAGGGTGATCCAGCGGTTTGATGGGATCTGGAAGAAGCGGTGTCATTACGATGGCTGTTTTGTGTTATCGTTGGGAGGTGCGACGTACACTTTGCAGTATGCGTGCTTCTTCATCTTCACTGATGAAGTCTGGGATGTAGAACATTGATGGTGGCGCGTCCTTGATGAGGTGTGCCTGCAAGGCCTCCATGGTCCATTTCCGATTTCAATTTCTGGATCCGGTGTAGTGATCATGACAGATTTGTCAACAACCAAAGAGAATGTGGCATTGTTGGAAGTGATGTTGCTTTGATCACGAGGAAACATTCACGGAAGGTACGCTTACCCCAACCCTAACCCTAGATGTCTTGGAACGTTCAACGGCAGCGAGACTGGAACGATGAAGATATTTGTGAATGCTGTGAATTTCGGTGGTATGTACACTCCTCTCATACTATGTACTAGTAAAGCCAATTGGACCGACCGCGAGCGATGCCTCTCGACTGACGGCGTCCGCGTCCATATCTTGCCGTTCAGTCATACAGCTGCATCATGTACAACATATGAGAGCAAGTTTGACACTGCCTGGACAGCAGCGGTCGTCTGAGCACACTATGCAGAGTACGCGCTCGCCGAGTAGCCAGTAGGCTTCGCGGTCGGGTGTGTATAGCTGGAGTGCGAGTAGCCGACCGGGTGGCTGTAGCCGGGGTGAGAGTAGCCGGCCGGGCTGGTTGCGCTGGGCGATGAGTAGGCGCTGGCGGAGGATGTCGTCATGGAGTACTTGCTAGCCATGTAGCTGGAGGCTGAGTATCCGTATCCGCTGGCGGAGCTGGAGCTGCCAGACGAGGACGTCCCGTTTCCGGAGCTCATACCGCTGGTGTCGAGCGTGGCGCTGAGTGGGAGCTTGCGGCTCGAGCTACCGACGTAGGCGGTCTTGGTGTAGTGGCTGATGAACCTGCGATGTATGTCAGTGTATGTGCACGAAACGGAGAGTCATGCGTAACGTACCAGTTCTGGGCATAAGTGTCCCAGTTGCTGATGTCCCTCCTCGTCACATCAGCGCTGAATGTCGCACTTCCGCCTGCTGGGATAGTCAAGCGGTCAAAGCCCCTCAATTGTACTTTCGGGTCGTTAGGTCCACCCAGAGCAATGTACAGCTGCGGCACTTCGTCGCCATCCACATCACCGGTGTTAGTAACTGTGGCAGACACAGTAAAGAGTACGTCGTAGAGGCGCGGGTTGCCACCAGGAGCGCCACCAGCTGGGAGTCTTGGTTGTGGGCTGCTGTCGTATGCACCTGGTGGGAACGTGTAGTTGATGGCGTACTGTGGGTCGCCGCTGGACGCTGAAAGCGACGTGCTGTTGAGGTATGGGTAGATGTAGAACGGGATACGGTCAATATCATCTGGGAAGACGTAGTCGGAAGTGTCGTTGCTGATAGCGCCATAGGTTGGTGCGGCTGGAGTGCTGCCAGTGGCCGGAGTGTATGCTGGTGCAGCGTGCGCTTCAACCGCGATGTCCGAGTACGAGAACGTGGTGTACGAGAGACCGAAGCCGAACTCGTAGATTGGCGTCTCGCCGAGTCTGTCGAAGCCGCGGTAGTCGATGAAGACACCCTCCTCGAAGCCCTGCTGAGGAGAGCTGTTGCCATTGTTTGGCACGTACAGAAGGTCGGTGCCGTAAGCGCCGCGCGAAGCTCCCCATGTGAACGGAGTCTTGCCGCCTGGGTTCATCTTGCCGTAGAGGATATCCGTGATTGAATTGCCCGACTCTTGACCTGGGATGCCGGCCCAGACGATTGCAGTCACGTTCGGGTTTTCGTAGAAAAAGTCGACCTCGACCGCACCGACGGTATGCAGGACAACGACTGTGTTATTGCACTCGCTTGTCACGTTTGCGACGAGGCTGTTGAAGTCATGCCAAGCGGTCAAGTTGTTGCGGTCGCCCTCGTTGCCATCGACGACAATGTAGCCTTCGCCGGAGTCTGCGTTACCAAACGCGATGCAGACACCGTCCACCTGGGAGACACGGCGTGCCAGAGCCACCTGCTGCGCGTACGCGTAGTCGTCGATAACGTCTTCGAATGCACTGCCGTGGCCCACCACCTCAGCCTTGATGGCTTCAAGAGGAGTTATGAGGTACGGGAAGTTGGCGGTACCAGAGCCCCAGCCCATAGCGAGTGTGCCGTTGTCGCAGCCACGATCGGGGCATCCATTGGGTCCATACTGGTTCTCAGACGCGTCCGAGCCGAAGACAGCTGTGAGCTTCTCCTTGCCGCTCAGCGGTAAGACGCCATTGTTCTTGAGCAAGACGGTACCCTTGGCGGCCTGGTCCCTGATGTCTGCAGCGTGCTCGCCACGGACGTCTACGTGGTAGTTGATCTGTGTGTAATCCTCCTCGGCGTAGTAGTGCAGGTAGCCGTAGGTGTCGAGTGTCCATGACGAGAAATTGGGCGCGTCCTCAACCTGGTTTGATGCACGGTCCACGTAGTACCAGCCGGCCATGATACGAACGCACATGTCGTCGAGACGCCATGCCGGGACGGTGCCGTTGAGAACTGCGATAGTGAGGTTGGTGCCCCAGTAGGAAGTTCCGCTGTCGAAACCCACGTCACCGGGCATGGTCATGTCCAATCCCGCCAGCGCACTGCTCACGCCGGAGTGCTGGGCACTCCAGTCGCTCATGACGAAACCCTGGAAACCGAGCTCGTTCTTTAGAAGATCGTTGAGCAGCTTGGAGTTCTGGCAAGGGAAGCTGTTGTTGGACTTCTCATAAGAGCACCTGCACAAAAGCCTGTCAGCAATACATCCGCGAGAGGCTCGGTCAACAACTCGCACTCACATGATACTGGCTGTGCCGGCCTTGACCGCATCGGCGAACGGCCACAAGTACAGCTCGTGCATCGTCACATCATCGACGTTGGAGCTGATGGCATTGCTGCCGAGGCTCGCTGGTGGAGCACCTTGGCGGAAGTGTTCCTGCTCGTTGAGGATGTAGTGCTTGGTGCAAGCCATGATGCCGGCGGCCTGCATGCCCTTGATGGTCTCGGACACGGCTACACCGGAAAGGACTGGGTCTGGTGCAAACCCTACACAGACAGCAACCACATTAGCATAGATTTCGAACATTTGGAAGCGCTCGACGCCCTTCGGTACTACTGACCTTCCCAGTTTCGGCCACCCTCTGGAACACGTCCAAGTGGTCCAACCACGGGCCCGAGCTGGACATCCACACCCTTGCCTTTGTGCTCGCTGCCCATGTCGTAGCCGCGCTGGTAGAAGAGCGCGCGGTCCCAGGTTGCCGCGATAGTCACGCCAGCCGGAAACGCGCTGTTGAAGTCGGTGTCTCGCACACCAAGAGGAGAGTCCTGCATGCACATTGATTTGAACCCTATGCGAGGAATGGCCCCGTTGTTGCCAACGCACTTCTCGCCTTCCCAGCCAACACCGGTTGTCAGGTTCACCTTCTCGGTCAAAGTGAGCTGGGAGACAAAAGCTCGCGCTTGAGCATAGGCGCTCTCCCAGTCTCCTAGACCCTCACCCCAGGGTGATGGGTAGAATGGTGGTGAAGTCTCGCCGAACATGGAGCCAGCAATCGCAGTGACGCCATCTGTTGCGTTTGGGTAGAACGAGTCCGGGAAGGGTGCTGCGGAAGGGCCGAGTTGTGCGAGTGCCACAGGCACCGCGGCCACGAGGGCAGTCCGCAAGAAAGTCATGCTGGTCTTTTAGATGCGCCGCTCAGCGGTGGAAGCTCCAGTAAAGTGAAAGCTGCTTGATGAAGTGTGAACCTCACTGGCGTCTTCCAGAGACAGCTGAAGAAACCAAGAAGAGAGCACAATGTCTGCAAGGGAGGATGCTAGCTTATTTGTACTCACTTCCAGCTGAGAGACGCGGCAGAATTGTTGCTCTGAGCCTGGAGCTCACAGGCAAAATGACATGGTAGCATGCGGGTTCATGCATCCAAGCAAGCACTCCCCGCACTGCTCTAGGCCTATCCTGGTGGTGTTCCTGGCCATCGTCAGATCCACAGGTGGTGGTTGGGTGCGGATAGGGAAGGTACAGTAGCGATCGCTTTGGGAAAGCTCGTGTATGCAAGGAAAGCCCTCGAGGGCCATTCTACCGTTTCTGCGCCTAGCTGTTAGCGTATTGCATCTCCACCGGGGCCCCTCTTTCGTTTGTGCCTGTTAGATCTGCTGCTCACGGGGTCTCCAGCCTTGCAACCTTGCCCGTCGTGCCGGCTCCACACGAGTCAACTTGGCTGGAGGGCCGGAGGCCGCGGCAACACTTCTTCCAGTGCCTTACCAATCTCCGCACCTTTTGTCTTGGAGACTAAACAGTAAAGCCTAGTCACCAGGGCAGGAGCATCTGTCCCGTCTGCCTGGCTTCCAATGCGCGCAGCGCTCGAGATCTGGCACGAATGACGATAGCCTGCAGCACAGACGGCCAGCTTGTACCTCGTGGACTGCGCCGCAGATGCAACCTCGCGCATGTCAAGCGCATCTCTGTTGCGGGGTACATTCATACCGCCTGACGCCAAGGGTACTTGCGTCTCCAGTCCGCTCTGGATGAAGTTGGCAAGAAGAGGAGAGGTGGAGGTGGAGGTGAAAGAGAGGGGCGCGGGCTGAACGAGCCGAAACTTGAAAGCGGAAACGTTGCGTCGTCGTATCACGATGAGAACACAGAAACTGAGGCCGAGGTTCCGTACGAGATATTGCGCGCTGACCATGCAGTACTCCTCCCTGTCAACCACCATATCGAGGTTACTGTGCTGCAGGAACGACATGACGGGAACATGATTCGGGAAGACCACCTCCACCCCTCCCTTCGGCAACAGGTACACGCATATTAGCCGCTCCGCTCTTCCCGCGGAGAGTACCACCGTTCATCATGGTTCACCTGGACAGCTCGCAACCCAGGCCCGAATCACCGTCTTGTACCACGCTTCTGCAGGTTCTAGCGTTGACGAGCTCTTGAAGGTGCATGGACGGTGCATAGCGAAACGTAACGGCCGCGGAGGACACCACTGAGCACAAGCATGCGAGAAGAGGATCACATGAGCGTGTGGCTCGCACGCGTTCCTACTGAGCATACACAACAGCTTAACCCTATCGCCTTGTGCTTCGAAGCGATACACGCGACGCGAGGCAAGACCATCGCGCGCCAAGCAATGGCCACAAGGTGTTGTGCTTTATCAGCACGACGTAGGCCGTAGAGCAGCGTGACTCAGCCATGGAGGTAGGTATCAGGAAGTGTGCCGAACATCTTGCTCTGCCATTCTCTCATACGTTATCTCCAGTCTGAAGAGGTAGTGGAGACCGTCTCGCTCAATCCAGAAAGACAGATATCATGCACGAGTCAAACCACTCTTTCGGTTTCAGCCCTACTCGCTTTCAAAGCATGCAGCTATGCTTTGGTAAGGTGCAGCTCGCAGCGCGGGCAGCACTTTGATTGCAACACCGGCCGATAAGTCAGCCCACCATGCGAGGTAGGTTGTACAGCGACCCTGGAGCCAAGGCGTGGTGCGTGGCGTACATAAGAGACTCGACAGCCAGACAGTGAGCTCGAGGTTCACTTGGAGTGAAAGCCCACCAGAGCAGCACCTCTTGTGTAATCAAGGAGGCAGACTTTACTGACATACCAGCCAATTCCATCCTATCACCGGTCCTTAACAGCAGTCCTCGGCAGCTCTCTCCAGCTACCTCCACAACAGACTCAACAAAGATGGCATCAACTAAGAAACTTCTCACCATTTTCGGCGCCACGGGGAATCAAGGAGGCAGCATCATCGACACCGTCCTCGCCATCGAAAACCTATCATCCAAATATGCCCTCCGAGGCATCACTCGCGACCCATCGAGCTCCAAATCTCAAGCACTAGCCTCCAAAGGCGTCGAAATGGTCTCCGGCGAACTGAACGACCCAGCGTCCCTCGAAGCGGCTGTGAAAGGCTCATACGGTGTATTCGGCGTCACAGACTTCTGGGCGGTGATGTCCAAGGACATCGAGATGAAGCAGGGTATCAACATCTTCGAGGCCTGTAAGAAGGCTGGGGTCAAACACTACGTCTGGTCCAGCCTGCCGGACGTTACTAAGATGAGTGGTGGGAAGTATAAGCATGTCGATCACTTCGACTCGAAAGCTGCCGTGGAGGAGCACATTGAGGCAAACAAAGGGGAGATGGTGGCGAGCTGCATGATGCCAGGTGCGTCATCCTTCTCTTTCACTCGTCTTGCGCACGAATTCTGAGCTGACGGACTCGCATCCAGCCATGTTCATGAACTTCGCCAAAACCATGATCAAACCCATCAACGGCACCCCAACAATCGCTCTTCCCTTTCCCTCTGACTCCATAGCCTGGCCTCTACTCGATCCTCGCCGTGACAGCGGGAAGTACGTAATGGGCTTCTTCGAGGCCGGACCAGCTGCAAATGGTGCGCACGCCCAAGCCGCGTCTTGGACCACCCCCAAAGACCTCGTTGCCGCTCTCAGCAAAGTGGCTGGGAAGGAAGTGGTATTCGCGCCTGTTCCTGGCGAGGTGTTTGCGACCTTCTTGCCTGAGCCGGTAAGAGATGAGTTGACGCAGATGATGGAGATGATTGGGGAGTTTAGCTATTACGGGAAGGAGAAGGAGGCCGAGCAGGTGGAGAGTGATAAGTGGATCGTTAAGGGCGCGGAGAAGACTGCTTCGTTCGAGACTTGGGCGAAAGAGAATGGGCCGTGGAAGCTGTAGTGGCTTTCTTGTGCAAGGAGCTGCATGAGTAACATAAGAAAAGGCGACCTGTTACCTGCATGGGTGAAGCCGATAGTACTTTATCTAACACGCGTTGAACGCGTAGCGCGTTTCGGCTCCGAATGACAGGGATGTGCTACGCATATATCACCTCGTGAACCTCGTGAACCTGTTGAACTTGCTCACGATCGCAGTCACGAGACCTCACGACAGCAGCAAAGATGAAGTACAAAATCACAGCCCGCAAATGTGCGCCCACGCAGAGACCACGATACCACTACCCATCCGATGGCGAAGAAGAGAGGCGAGCCATTCGCAACCAAGCAGCACGCCAACCTGCTCCGTCACCGCCTACGCATCGCAAGCGCGGACGTGATGACCTGCACGAAACCAGGTCCTCGAAGCGCACCAATGTCACGCCGCCGTCCTGTTCGGGTAGAAATTGCCAGAGCTTGGCAGGGCTACAACTCGTCAACGAAGACCTCCGCCGTCAAGTCAAAGAGCTGCAAGACTTTATCGAAGCTTCAGGCCTTGTCTTGAGTAAGTGGTCTAGCAAACTTACCCTCTCCTCATCGCTCCATACTAACCTAAGCCCAAAAGAAGCACCGCCCTCGATTCAAAAGCACCTCCATGCCCGCAAAAACGGAGCCTTGAACTTCGCCAAAGCGATCGAAAGCAGCATTCGCGAAACTCATAGCCGCCTCTCAGAATCAATGTACGACAGTGATGCCTCCTCCGAAGTGACCTCCGATGACATGAGCTCCGCTATGGTCCCGTTCATCGCTCAAATCGACAAGCTTAGTAGCTTTGACAGCCCGAACGCCACACAGTTAGCCGTCGACGCACTTCGTTATCTCGGTTCCAACTCCTGGGGAAATGTGGACGTCAGACATGGTTGCGGCTACGGGAATAGACCGTCGGACGCACCGGCTGACGCACTAATGTGCCGGCTTGTCGATATGCGTAGTATGGAGCTGCCGGCTCCTTGGGATTATGTTCCGCTTCTTAAGGAGTTGGAGGAGGAGAGTGAGGTCTTGGGTGATTATGGGATTGAAAGCTATTTTTGGCGAACAATTGAGAAGTTGAGGAGATGGCAGAAGATGCAATCGGTCATTGTCTTGGACTGAGACAGGTTGTTGGATCAATGTGAGAGTACATTATTCGGTACAGTATGTCCTGTGGTCGCAATATTGGCATGCTAGAATATACTTCAAGCCTTCACATCACGGGATGTGCACCACCGAAAGCGTTTCCATTGAGGTGGCCCTCGCATGGGTTGTGTTCCAAAGAGCTAGATACTCATGTTAGATCGTTGCGGTATGTACATCGCGTAATGAAATATCGTGCGTCCAATCTCGTCGTACGCCTAACCATGCCCTCACAACCGATCCCCAAACCACTTAATGAGCACCAAGCGTGCACTCTTGTCCTCAAACTCAGCAAAGCCAAACATACGCCATTCCAGTACCGAACCATGCCATCATATCCCAAACCTCATCCAATCATGCTACACATCATCGCCCATCCATCACTCATCGGTCATCCGACTCACGATCACCACCGCTCATGAAAGCTCACATAACCGAGCACCCCCCACTCCTAGCCCTCCTCCTCCTCCCCCCACCAACACCTACCCCAACCCCCACTAGCCCAGTCGCACCATCCTGATCTGCCTCATCCGCATGCATCATCTGTGCCTCTCTCGCTCTCCTTCTCCTTCTCCGCGATCCAGCACCCGCAGCTCCAGCTTCTTCTTGAGCAATCATGAATTCCGCCCACTTCCTCTCTAACCGCCTCGCCGCAGTGAAGTCACCCCGAAGCACCCGCTTGGTGTGTTCTTCGACTGTGGGCTGGTAGCTGTAGAAACATTTCAATTGGATGATTTCGGAGGGGAAGGAGTGCGTGCGTGTTATGTGGATTCTTGGGGGGGAGGGCGGTCTCGACACAAGGGGAAGGTGCTCTGTCGAAGCGATCGGTGTAGCGGGAGTGGTGGCAGGACGTTTGTCGAGCGGAGGCAGCTCAGTCGTATGTGTCGTAACGAATACCTCAGCATTCCTCGACAGAACCTCTCTCACACCAGTCCAGGTGACGTTCTGGCAATCATACGCGACCAGCCTTAAACCCACAGGAGGTTTGTAATCCTTCGCCGCTTCGCCTTGGACCAAAGTCCTGGGAGCACGCAGCCGCATCATAGCAGCCGCTTCGGCAAGGACAAGGTCGGAGATCCGCGTATTATCCATGTCCAAGCTCCGGAGGTTCGTGCAAGTCTTGAGTAAAGGTATCATGCCGCTATCGCCCATGTTCTCGCAGTAGGAGATACTTAGGTGTCGTAGACCTTTTGCGCAAGCGGAGTTGGCCAGGCATTGGGGAACGGTGTTTGTTAGTTCGTCCAGTTCTTCCAGGTCTAGGTGAGTAAGTAAGGGCGTGGTGGGAAAGAGCTCGATGAGTGTTGTGTCGAAGACGCCAGGGATCTTTGAGAGCTGCAGGCCTTCGATCTCTGGGACGTTGTTGACTAGGGTTCTAAGGCCGGAGTCGCTGATACTACGGCAGCGGGTGAGGTCTAGATGTTTGAGCTTGCGTGGTGGGACGATGGGTCTGCCGGTTAGATAGTCGACTTCGCTGCCCTTGCCTTCGATCAGGACTGTCAGGGACTCGTCGGTCAAGGAGTCACAATTCATCAGGACGAGCCTTTCCAGGGTGTTGCGGGCGAAGAGTTTGTGCATGATATCCAGGTCGTCCCAGCCTCTCACTTCGCCGGCTCTGAGATCCTTCAGGTTGGGGCACGCTTCTACCACCCTCTTCAGACCTCTCGTGTCGATGTTGTTGCACCACGATATGTTCAGGTGCTCCAGTTTCGGGCAGTTGGCTGCCACGATCTTCATAGCCGAGTTTGTCGCTCCTGCTAGCCCAGACAGGTTGATGTGGACAAGATGCTTGTTCGAGTACAGGAAGTTGTGTATCGATGTCCGATCAATGCGACAGCCTTCCAGCGAGAAGTTCTCCAGGTTGGTACATGCATCTGACAGACCCTTTCCGGCGTACATAGTGTGCCACCGCTCCCTAAGCTGCACACACCCGCGCAAGTTCAGGTCTCTCACGAATGGTCCAGCAGATGTGATGATCTTGACCAACGCATCGGCCGGAATGTCCTGGTAGAACTCGGCCGTGTCCAAGATAGCCCACAGCTGGCCATCAAAGCACATCTTATTCCAGGCTTTCGATACTGTAGAGCAGCGTACCACTTCTCTTGGCTGTAGATACGTCAAAACCTCCATCCTCAACTCTGAAGGCAGGTCGCCCCAGAAATCGAAGTCCCTTGCTTTCTTGCTCTGCTTTGGCACGGGGCGGGAGAAGTAGTCTTCGTTCACTTCAGCGATGCCCGGTGTTATGCCAGGTCTCGTAGTAGGCCGAAGGTCCGTAGGAACACCCGCGGAAGTCTTGCCATCGAGCTTGGCCAAGTATCGCACTCTCGCTCGCTCATCAAACGTCGGGATCTGTATCCCAGGCGTCGTGGCTGCCGAAGTAGGCGCCGTAGAATAGCCAGTGGAGAGCTCGTTTGCAAGTGATGTTCCAAGGGATGGCGTAGACTGCAACGAGATGCAGGACACAGATCCCTTCCCACCAGCACTGTATCCCCGTGTCCGCGACTGTCCTAGACGATTGACGGACTGGCTAGAGGACATGCGCTGCAATCCCGCAAGGAGCCGCTGTCTGCCCTTCAGCTTGGGCATAGGCCGCTCGTTGAAGGGTGGAGATGCCATCGTTGCGCTCTGTGGCGAGCCGATAGCCGTGTGTGCCTCTAGCACTGATTCGGCGGAGCTGTTTGACATCTTGTGGTATTCGCTGGGCTGCTCTTATCGCCAAAAGGCGGGACTCGACGGGTGGCTGTTGACGATGACCGGAACGGCTCAGCCTGATAATTGTTCACCAACTAGCAATCGTGATTGCGAAGCAGGCAATAGTGACCAGCACTGAGTAGGAAGATGAGGTTGTACGGACGCTGCGGATGACCGGCGGCAGGTGGTGTTGTCACTGTCACTCTGTCTTGGCGGGGTCAGCAGGTGTGATCATGGCTTCCTCGGCGACAATCACATGCAAGACATACTGCTCACGACTGAAACCGTGTCGCTCTTGAGATAAGAGTGTGTGCGAGGCTGCGAGCGCTCGTGAGCACGACTTCGTCCCGTCTTGTCTCAACTGCCCGTCACCCGCGGCATGCAGTCGCTATCGCTCGTTACTAGTATCGCTGGTGGTGGGGAAGGAGGTGGGGTTGGCCAATGCGCGGTTTTGCCGACGGGACAATGTCCTGTGAACTTCACTTTGTTTGAGACATCATCACAAACATGACCAGATGGAAGGAAAGGATGAGTACACAAGAAGGTGACTGCTGCAGGGTAACACCCGCCCGCCTCCTCACTGCAAGTCGCAACCGCAGCCCGCTCGGTGGAGGAGCTGGCCAAGCTCCCAGCTGAAGAAGGTTAGGAGCTTGCGCGTGTTCATGCAGGGCTCACGTCTTCTGGGCTGGGCGCTTTGGCGAGACCCTTTGTAGCGGCAGAAGGCGGCGGCCAGTAAAGCCGATAACATGACCGCGGAGGGCGAACGACTGAGCTTCGGACTGACTGATCACACTTCAAAAATATCCCCAACACACTCGAGTACGTCCACACAGCCAGTGTTACTGAAGCACACTGCATAGCATGTGAGAGCCAAGACCGGACAAGACAGTGATCAACGAGCAGCTCCAAAGCAGAGCAAAGACCCGGACTCGCCAGAGCTCCAATCTGCACGCACGACTTGCGTCGTCCACTTCGGAAGGAGCACCACATGCTGATCGGCACCATCATGCTTATCTATCCGGCCGACCATGTCGACCATGTGTTGCCCGAACCTTACTCCGCTTCCAGAAGAACCTTGCTACCTCATATGCTTATCGTCTTCCAGACGAGGAGGAGGAGGAGCGGTGCATACCCTCACGATATACATGCCTTTACCACACGCGAGAGTGCCGAGCGTGTGACGGAGATCGCTTGATCAATCGACCAGCTGCCTGTATGCTGACAAGATACACTGCAAAGCACCCCGCGACCACCTCCAGTACCACAGAACCATCCGCTTCAAGCAGTCAAACTCTCAAGTACCAGAGCGTAGCACCGCAGACCTGGCCCACGTTCCTGCGCCCTCAATAATCCAGCACGATTATTACAGACGGCTGTCTCTTCTCGATAGCAGCATTGGAGGAAGACTTGGCGTGGTCGAGAAGGTTTTCGAGCGAAAGGTTTCTGGACGTAGTGTGGCTGCGGCTTGCCAATTTCTCAGATCGCCGCTCAACAAAGTCCTCGACTCGTCGCGTTCCGGTTCGCATGTCCCCGGGAAGATTTGGTGGTGAAAGGAAGCGGTGACGTTGTAGAGAGCGAAGTACTCGAGGACACGAGGCGATCTTCATTACAAAAAATTTCTGCGAGAGTGCGGGACCACCGAGGAGGATTGTGCCGCTGTCTCTTTCACCAAGTTTGTCAAGGGCAAGCATCGATGATACGCGGCTGACTCTGCGACCTTCCTTTACCCTAACAAGGTCAACGCGATTTCCGCCAGTGGCTTTAAGGCATCAAACATGCCTACGTCTACTTCTTCCACCATCGATACGAATACACCGATCCAGGGCGATGGCAAGCCTCCCAGCACCCCTCAAGTAGCGAAGGGAACCGACAACACAAGCACAAATTCTGCCCCCGCCTCTGTTTCATCGAGCGCTGTAGCATCTTCCACGGAACCAAGCAGCACGTCAACAGCCTCCCCGAAGTTATACGCATTCAGATCAAAGTACAACACGAGTGAGAAGACTTTCGAGGACTACGTCAAAGAGCTCGACAACAATGCTGGCTATCTGTTCTCTAGACCCATAGGGCAACTGTATCAGACGAATTTGACCGATTCTCAAGTCGAGGATGTAAAAGCGCAGCCCTGGCTTGAATGGATTAGTGTGGTGCCGCCAACAGACTACGACGCTGACTACCAGGAACAATTTTGAGCTGTTGGTCCGATGACACACGCAAGGATCATTCAAGTCTCTATCGGAAACTCGCCAAAGCAAGCTTAATACTGCATGTTTCCAGGCTGAACATCGAAACTCTTTGATTAGCGATACCATAGCGGCACACGAGTCGTTTGATGTGGTCTCCCTATCGCAGGCACCGTCGTACATGGCCTCGTACAATCGCGTTCCGATCCGACGTCGTTCATGACTCTGCCAACGGCGGTCGAGCGAGCAGCAGACGAAGAAGGTTCAGGAGGGTGGTACTGGTGATGCTGTGGAGAGGAGTCTGTAGGGTGTTGCTAGGCGGATCACATGCTGTTCCGCTCGCGGGTGGGAATGCTGGCGTCATGTACGATTGGCAAGGCCATGTGTTTGTAGGTGCTTCTTCCATTTCGATAGACGTACTGCAGTTAGGGTGAAGTCTACCGTTCGATTAGGTCCGTTCAACTTCACTTGATGCGTTGCGGCTTGCGATTTGATGGACCGGCTTGAGCTACTTGGATGGCTTGACTTTCAATGGGTTGTGTGGTCTCCAGACTTGCATGCTTGTCAGCGGTAACACATGTCGAACATATTTCACCTCATCGTTGTGCCTTAAGGCTCCTCATGTCATGCTCGGAAGCTCGGCTAAGGCTGAAACAGGGTTCGGAGGATTTTTGGCGCAATCGCGTTGTGCATCGTGCCTTTTCGGAAAGCTGTCCGCGGCTGCAAACAAGTGGCATCCATATGCACTCGCGGATGCCCGGAATATTGATGCTTTGAGTCGCATTACGATGGTCAACATGCCTTGAACGGATGACCTTTGCGCCGCCGAAGGCGTCGACAGAACAGCATTGAAAAGCTCCAAATTGCAGCCTGCGCAAGCAAGCAAGCAAGCTCACACGACCGCCAGGATGTCGACGAACGGCAGCCTCCAAGTCGACGACTACATGAGCGGCTCCCACACCATCGCACAACCTCGCGCCCGCAAACCGCTCAATTCCAGCCTCGCCCGGGCGCTCAACGACGAACGCGGGAACAGCACACCCTCTCGCAGCGGCTACAGCACCCCAGCACCGCCAGACGATGCGCCGCCCTCCGTCAAAGCTACCTCTGCCGCGAGAAGAGAACTACGGCGGCAGCAACAGCGGAGGATCTTCCCAACTGTCGACTATGAGTCCCGCGTCTCGTATTTCGACCCAAGGTCGGAGTACGCTAATTTCCGTGGCTTCTTCGTGCTGTTCTGGGTTGGGTTGGCGATTATGGTGATTACGGCTATGCTGCGGAACCTCAAAGAGACAGGGAATGTGCTGAAGTTCAGGCAATGGCCGTTGTTCACGGATAAGGTATTTGAAGTCGGGGCGGTGGATCTGGTTATGTGCGCGAGCACAGGCATAGACCTACCATTGCACCTACTCTACAAGAGCAGCAAAGGCTGGTTACGATGGAGTAAGGGCGGCATGGTTGTGCAGAGTTTGGTCCAAGCAGGCTGGTTGACCTTTTGGATCTCCTGGCCCTTCATGCGCGACTGGACCTGGACGGCCCAAGTCTACTTCACCCTCCACACCCTCGCACTCTTCATGAAAATGCACTCCTACGCCTTCTACAACGGCCACCTCTCCACCACACTCAACCGCCTCAATGAGCTGGACAAACCTATCGGTCCCAGGACACCCATGGGCGCAGCAGTCCGCTATCCCACAGCCCACACCCATCTCCAAGAAATCCAACAAGAAGCCGAGGAGCACGCAGAAGAGGACGACAAGCTACCGCCCGTCATGCAATTGCGAGAAGATCTCGCCAAGGAACTCACGAGCCCGTTGGGCAACGTAACCTACCCCACCAACCTGACCCTAGCAAACTACCTCGACTACCTCCTCTGCCCAACCCTCTGCTACGAACTCGAGTACCCCCGCACCCCAACTCGCTCTTACCTCGAACTCTTCTGGAAAACCCTCGCGGTCTTCGGCTGCATCTTCCTCATGACAGTCACCTCCGAGGAATTCATCATCCCCGTCCTCGACGCTTCTCAAGCCCGGCTAGCCTCCACCAAAAACCCCATCGACTCAACACTCATCTTCGCCGAAACCGTCAGCAGCCTTTTGTTTCCGTTCATGGTCACCTTCCTCCTCGTCTTCCTGGTTATATTCGAGTACGTGCTCGGAGCTTTTGCGGAGATTACGAGGTTCGCGGATAGGCAATTCTATTCCGACTGGTGGAATTCTCTGGACTGGCTGGAGTTTTCGAGGGAGTGGAATATCCCTGTTCATAACTTTTTTAGGAGGCATGTGTATAGTGCGAGCAGAGGGGTTAAGTTGAGTAGGGGAGCGGCGACGGCTGTGACGTTTTTTGTGAGTGCGGTGGCGCATGAGTTGGTTATGGGATGTATTACGCGGAAGTTTCGGGGGTATGGGTTTGTGTTTATGATGTTGCAAATTCCGTTTGTGGCTATCCAGAGGTTGCCGTGGGTGAGGAAGCAGGCCTTGTTGAACAATGTTATGTTCTGGATTTTTATGATCATGGGGTTGTCATTGGTAAGCTTGATGTTCGATCTGACTTGCGCGGGCTTTGCTGACTTGATGGTAGCTATGTGCATTGTATGTACTTGTGTAGAGGACACTTCTTGTTCAGATACGATTGAAGAACAGCCATACCAAAACTTACGACCACGATATCTCCACATGCCACTGGGCAGTGACGACCGGCCTGCATTACACGTCTCGCATGCCAACAACGAAGCATTTGCCAGTTCAGATGGCATTGAATGGTGCGCCCAGGCGCTGTAGAGAGACTCGCAGGTCGTTTGTGAGGGAGGAGAGCGTTCGTCTCCATCCCAGTGGATGCGCTGGGTAGGCATCATCTTCCGCAAAGCGCAAAGCGCAAAGCGGGAGGGTAGGAACCATCACATCCGCCCGACACGGTCGACACGGTCGACACCGAATCTGCCGTGCTCTTGTCGTCCGGATCCTGCCATCCGCGCATACAGGGGGGAAGACCAATACGACCGCACTTTTTCGTTACGCGAGAGACGCGTAAGATCCATTGGTTGGGAGGTAGAGAAGAAACTCGGGGAATTCCACTCTGCCAAGAGCGAAGGGGCTCCAATGCCGCAGCCGGTGCAACGCCGGTACAAATGGGGCGAAGTGTGACAGAAGCAATTGCGGAGGGCAATATAGTATGGCTTGTCAGGCTGATCCGCCGCACCTCCAACCACCAATGATCTTTGAGTTACCGGTCTGTACATGCGCTGAGCTAACACCTGCCACCTGCCAAACCGATGGCCTTATCAATCAGCATCCGCCGGAGGCGGCCCAGTGGCCAGAAGCGCTGGGTCCACGGCCGGAAGATATCTCACCTGTTGCCTATTATTCAAGCTTGGTCTGATGACCATAACCATCTCCAAGACCTTCAGCCCTGTCTGTGATATCAGGGTGCCCTTACGCTCATCACCACTCGGTCCTTGTGATCATCATCGCCCACTCTTCTTCCACACCCGCATATCCGCCTCAACCATCGCCTGCAACTCCGCATCATCCTCCACCGCCGAGTTCCCCTCTTGCACATCCCTCACTTTGTCCAACTTCCTCTGGAAATCATCGGTCTCCGCGCTCTCAACTAGGTCACCGCTACCGCCGTGGTCCTGGTAAGAAGACGTACTCGCTCCGCTGGAGGCGGCTCCGTTCGGCTGCCGACGAGTCGACGACCCACCACCGCTCTGGCTATAGTGTTGATGCACAGCTAGCGTGTCGTTCCCAGCCTGCAACTGCCGCTGAAACTCCGACGAGATGGTATCATCAGAAGTTCCCGATCCTTCATGTCCGGGATAAGGCCAATGTTGCGTCTCGGCGGAAAAGTCGTCGTTGCTCGGCACGGGAACAGTATCTGGCGGCCCAAACGACATTTGCTGCTGTGTAGGTAGGAAAGGAGGAGTCTGCGTGAGTGGCCGGACGTCAGATGCAGAGAAGGCCGACTGTATGCCTACTCCGGTAGGCAGACCTTGTTCTGGCGCTGGTGTACCGCCTGCGATTAGGTCTGGTCGGCCTCCCGTATGCATCTCCGACCGCTTCCTACCGTTGTACCTATTCGTCTTGACGTAAGTAGCTGTCCGAATCAATAGGTGGTCGACAATAGCATCCCAATCGCTCGGCAATGACTCCGAAGGCCACAGGCCTCCACTTAACACACCGCCGATGGTAGAGTCCACGAATTGCCCGCCCGAAGCCTTCACCTGCACCGTCACGCGCGTATCGTCGTCCCTCAACTCTCTGAGCACGTTGAGAACTCTCCATTTGTTCCTTCCGTTTGTGCCATCACTCTCGATCATGTTCACGTTCATCATGCCGCTGTCGACAAGCTTCGCTTCTACACGAGAACGGAAGATTTCCATAAAGGTTGTGGGTCTTCTGGCGGTCCCGCTTGGTGTCAGGTTTAGCAGGTCCTCGGAATCGCGGAAAGTCGCTTTGCTGGGGTTTTCCCGGCAACGATTGATGACTTCGTCTATTGGGTCAATGGTCTCTTGCCGGTTTACGTCAGGCCACGACGCATACGGCGTTGCAGTCGGGATCGTGGTATCATATCGCCGTGGTTGATCTCCATCGTCGCTCCCGTTTGGTGGCGGAGCTGGCGGACCGTAAGGCATGGCGGACATTGTGGGAGGTGTGCCTGACGGCCTACACTGACAATGCAGCAGCATTAATATAGAAGGATGTATCGACAATGACCGTCGCAAAAGTTTGCTGTGGTGAAACACTTAGTCTGGCAACGGGAATGACAGCATGGCATCCAAAGCGCTCGCAGATGCAGGCTGAGGCGGATCAGCTGCATCGAAGCTTCGTTCACGACCTCAAGCTTTGTAGACGGACCAGGCTTGCTGCGAAGCTTACGAGACTCTTTGTGCAAAGGGGTAGCACTGCTGTGCGAGGCTGGTGACATTGGGAAGTGGTTGAGGCGGCAAAGGGCTTCCGTGCAGCCTTGGACGTAAAAGCAAGACGTCGCTGGTGCATCACAGGATCTGTTGGCATTGCGATGTATCAGTCTAAGACAATGACCTCGCTGGCCGCCGTCGTTGTAGGACCACCTGGCACCTTCGACGCTAGTTCCTCCTCCCATTTCCTCATCTTCGAAATAGACCGCGTGAAGTAGCCATCATCTGGCATCATCTCTCGTGGTCCTTCTAGCGTCTCCAGTACCTCGCTAAAGTCCCAAGCCGGATGCTCTGCGCGCCGGAGCTTAACGAGACGGTACATAAGCTTGTCGGCTGGAGCGTCAGAGCTGCGGAGGCCTACTCCTGCGCCGACTTTGTCTTCTAGGTTGGCGTAGGAGTGCTGACCTAGGTGGAGTAAAGTATCGATGGCTAGCTCGGTGCTCCGAGCGTCGGGCAGTCTGCTTAGCTCCTCAATCTTGGAGATGAAGTGGAACATTGCTGAGCTCAGATCATCTGAGGTAACTCCAGTGTGTTTGGGGTCGTAGGTCTGTTCTTCGAGAGCATGGTACGCTTCGCTTATACCGCGCTCAATCGCTTTTGCAAAGTGCGTGGCGCTGTCCGAACGGGCTTGGAGACGTTTCCGGATGGCATGTGGTGCTTCTATTGCTACTGTCAATACGGCATGTTGGCGCATGGCTGTCGGGGCTACGCACCCAGGCTCAGCCCGGCGTCCTCTAACCACCCGTAGACCTCCTCCAGCTCTGCGCGTAATTCCTTGACCGCTTCACTGGGCTCACGCTTCTCATCGGGCGGCGAAGACGGCGGAGTGGTATTGCTCCGCAATCGTTTCGCCCGGTCAAGATCAATGTCCTCTTCATCCTCCTCCGAAGAGTAATTTGCTCGCGGTCGTTTAGACGGTGCGTACCATTCATACTTGGCCGCTCGCTTCGCTTCCAGATAGTCGTCGTAGTTGTCGTCGCGATCGCTGTCCGACTCGCTCGTGGATCTAGGCCGCCCTCCGGTCGAAGGTGCGGACTTGCGTGCTGCGAAAGAAGCGAGTTGGACTCTGGGTGCTTTGCCGCTTGTAGACTTTCTGGCGGACTGCTTTTGTCGGGCCACCATCTTTTGTGGTGGGATATGCGTGTATTGAGGAGCGGAGTTGAAATGAAGAGATGAAGAGAGACGAGATAAGTCGCGTGAAATGGGACGCGAGCGCGTTTCGGCTCCGAAACGCGTTGCGCAATGGTCGGTCTCACCATGGTCTACTATTTGAACTACCTTGACATAGGCCGGATCTGGTCCAGCTGTAGGCGCAGAAGGAGTGGGAGTGGGAAGGGAAGTTGCCATAGTCATGGAAAAGCTGATTGCACGCTACATCGATCTATGTACAAGCTTGCCTTGCCCAGCGACATCGCGCACACTTGTTACGAGACCTGCCGCTATCATACTGCTGCGCAGCCGCAGCGGTGTACTTGCGACACTCGCTCTTTCCATGGCTACGACAGCGATGACACGGCGGATCGACTATTACCGACGCTGCAGCGACTTCCTCTATTCTACCGACGTGGGAGTACCGGCGCTTTTCGTCATTCGGCAACGCGTCGAACTTCTCTTCAGTCAGCGCTGTATAGTATCGGCCAGCAATTACTGGACGATAGAGAGTAGCAGACATGCCGGCGGGCCGGCCGGCACCTTTCCTTGCGCCACCATGTCCCTTGCTTCTGCTTGCTGCTGGCTGGGGCGTGGATTCTGATGGCTCATCATTATCTGGGCTTGGGAGATTACAAGGTCCGTCTTGCGAGTCTGCATTGCGGTCAACTAGTTGGTCGTCGACCTCCGGGCCGGGAGAATCTTGAGTCTTGTCTCGCAAGTCTGCGTCGATGTTGTCTGAGGTCCCGATGAAGTGCGTTGCATCATCGTCATTCTCTGTGACTCGGTTCTCGGCCGCGGTATCCTCAGCTCTAGTTTCGACGACTTTGGCTGCATTGGCTCGACGCGCTTGAAGTCGCTGGAGGAGTCGCTCGCGGATAGATGGGGGTGCTTCTGTTGATGTAGGTAAGTCGCTCGCTGATGCCAGTCAATGTGGCAAGTCGCGATCTTAGCCCTTGACTTACCGAGAGCGAGACCAGAAGTCTGAATGAAGTCGTGTAACTCTTCTATCTGCGCGCGAAGATCCTTGATGAGGTCCGGTTGGCTGTAATCGTCGTCGGATAGTGAGGTAGGTGGCGTCGTCTGTATCCGTTGTGCAGAGCGACGGTCAGCATCACCGCTGTGGTGTTCGGAGTGCTCATCATGCAGAGTCCGCCGTCGTTTCTTTCTGCGAGCAGTGTCGTTGCTTTCGGTCGAACTAGCACTATGTCGATCTCTTCCAGTTGGAGATGACGCAGTTTGGGCGCCGGTAACTATCGGATGTTTGTTGCCTGGCACTGCCTCATTCTTGATCTCAGACGGCTCCAATGGGATGAACGTTGGACATCGCTGATGTCGAACCATTGTTGTAAGTACGCAGGACGGATGGGACGGGAAAGAGACGTAAACGTAAATACCATGATGTGGGGTCACAAGAAACGCGCCAACACGCGTAGCGCGTCTTTGAACCAGATTTGCATGCTGTCAGTTCTTTGATACATATAAAGCTGTGCTGCTGTTATGGTATGGTACAGATCCATGTCTCCCTTCACTGGTTGACCCATCGCTGACAGCAACACGATATCGATTACTATGCGCCAAATCGAAGCACTCCCGCATCAAGCAACGGAAGCCGCCAATGCCTCAGTCTAACACGATGGCGGACTGCTGGTCCTCCCCAATGGAACATGAAGATGAGCTCCGAGTACGGTTGAGGAGCTTCTCGGATGCCAACGGTTGCTGGACACAGTGAGTGTCTGGAGATTGGAGTCGAAAAGCCGGATACTCTTGCGCCTTGCTGTCCAGTAGCCGCTGGGGTCTGGAAGTCTCATTGCAAGTCTCACTGACCACCTTTACTCCACTTCTTCATCTTTGCGATAGTGCGGACGAAGTATTCGTCTATTCCGTGATCAGATAGGTGCTCACTTGTGTCATCGAGCTCACTAAGAACACCAGAGAAGTCCCAGTCAGGCTCCGCTTCACGGCGTGCCCGCACGAGGCGGTACATAAGTTCGTCAGCGGGAACCTCTGATGGCCTGTCGCCGTGGCTTCGGCCGCGCTTCGATTCCAAGTCGCCATAAGAACACGCTCCGAGGTGAATTAGGCAGTCGATGGCGAGGTCCGTACTCTTAGGGTCTGGAAGATAGCTCAGATTCTTAATCTCGGCAATAAAGGGAAGCATTGCAGAGCTCTTGTCGTCGGAGTCTCCACCAGCATCAGAAGAGGCGGCAGAGATATCACGCTTCGTTGCTTCCGCAAGCTTGGCGGCATAGTCGGGGCGGGCCAGAATTTGTTGATGGATGGAAGGGGGCGCTTCTAGGTGACTGTCAGTTGCAAATCAGTACGAATGTCATACACTGACTGTTGCATACTCAGTACAAGGCCGGCTGCCTCAATAAAGTCAAGTAACTCGGCATTCTGCGCCTTGAGATCGGCGATCACCTCCAAAGGATCCTTCTCATGCTGCATAGGTCCAGGAGAAGAAGAAGGCGACGTGAGAGTGATACGCTTTGCAGGCCTCGCATTCGACAGGTCGTAACCAGGGCGACCTCTTTTCCTGGTGGACGGATCCTCGATAGCTGGCCTTTCGTCCTCGCTGTCGGAAGCGTAGTGATACCGTGGCGGCTTCTTAGGCGCAGATCTGTATACGGTCTGCCTGTCGACAAACTTGCCTGTACGCCGGTCTTTGTACTGGGGTTCGCCTTCACTGTCAGAGGTCAGGGTATACCGATCACCTCCGCTGTCTGAATCATAGTGGTAGCGCGCAGGCTCCGTTGGCGCACATTTGCGGGCGGTCTGCTTGTACGGCATCGTTGCTGCCGTCTTCTGCTGTCGGTGTTGGTACAGTGAAGAGCATCAGGAGAGCATAGGAGATGGATATACGCGTTGCTAGACCCCTGTTCGCGTGTGATTCGCGTTGTGGGGCAGATGTTAGAGTTACATCTTTCCGAATGAAGAAGTCAACCAACTGTCCGCCCGGGTGAAGAGACATGAGACTCAAAGAATGGACGAGAAGAACGACAGTGGGCTGTATATGGCCAGTCTGTGTCTCATTTGATCAGCCTATGTATTGGGTTTCACGCTGCTAGACTTCACCGGCAACGATCCAGAATGGATCGATCCACCACAAAGCTCACAGGCTGGTCGCGTTCACATCTAAAGGGGCACTGGATATGTAGGCCTTCCTGACGACAAGGCTCGGAGTTCATGTTGGTATCAACGCCGTACCGTCGGACCATAAGGTGCTTCAGCCTACAAGCTTTTCTCCAGCTTCATCGCCTCGGCGATACCCTCCTTGATCTTCTTCCTCTCGTCTTCACTCAACCGCTGCAACGGTCTCCGCGGGAAGCCACCATACCCATACTCCATCTCGATTGCCGCCTTCGTCCCAGCAATCGCACTCTTCGTCAATACCCAATCTCCCTTCGACAACACTTTCTGCATCTCCATAGCCTCCTCATACTTGCCCTCAGCAAACAGATTCCAGACCTTGACACAGAGCTTTGGCAAAACGTTCGCACCGCCAGCTATGATCCCCGACCCACCAGACGCCGCTGTCTGCGCGGTAAAGTCCGCAATACCGCCAAATGCCATCCAACCGGAGCCTTGTGACTTGACCGAGCAAGCGTCCGTAGCATAAGCTACACGAGTAAGCTTACCGGTGTTGGCGTCTGTGAACTTCGCTCCGCAGATCTTCCCCTTGGTGGCTTCGACAAGCTTGATCATGAAGTCGCTATCCAGGTCTACGCCGCTTACTGCTCCGGGGTCTGGTATAGTGAGTTAGCGATCAATCACACTTCCTCAACATAGTTCCTCGGGCGGGAGGGGGAGGACGTACAGTTGTAGATCACAATTCCAATTGGACTCTGCTCGGCCACAGCAGTATAATACTCCCATATCAGAGCCTCCGAGCTCTGCGCCCTATAATAACTCGGCGGCAAAACCAACGCATACTCCGCTCCTGCCTCCTTCGCCTCCTTACACGCCTGCACCGTCAACCTTATGCTGTTCTCGGAACACCCAGCGAGCACCACCACATCCTTATAGCCCGCTTCGTCCAATGCTTCGCGGGTTGCCCTAGTGACTTGGGACTTTTCTGAGGAAGTCATGTGTACTGCCTCGCCATTTGAGCCCATAGCCACGAGACCGACTAGACCGGCTTCGGCGAGGCGAACGGCGTGTTTCTTTATGGTGGGGATATCGAGGTCTTCAGTCTCTTTGTCGAAGAAGGTCATGGTTGGGGCGTAGATGCCATGACGGAGCGGTCGAGGGGAGGAGGGGGTGCCGTTGGAAGCCATTTTTGGGTGTATGATTCTCGTCGTCGAGAACCTGGGATCAGTAGTCGAGAGGGAGCGTTGGTCGTTGCAAAGTGGTGCTGGGACGAGATGGAATGGAAGTGAGAAGATGGAAGCAGCCCTACCGAAAAGTGTTGACCATGCAGCCGTTCTATTCTGCCTGTGCCTACCTGTCCTGCTCGGGAGATCGTGCGGCTACATGCGGGAAAGCAGCCATGTTCGCCTGCTGTTGTAGGAGGAAGACTCGGTGTTTGGTGTCAGGAACAGGAAGCTACGTCGGCCAGGAAATGCTTCGGTTGGTGGAGAAACTTCGCTTTCCACGAATCAGACTTCACTTGCGATTGCCCCTCCACTTGGCACTCTATATCCTGACCATTGCGGGACAGCATTGTTCCCTCAATGTCATCATTTAGCCGTCTTGTCGGCGTTTGATTGTTGACATTATCATGTCCGCCATCTGCTGGTAGTTGTTGAGGAAATCTGTAAAGACTGGTAGGTCGTCAACCGTCTCGTCTCATCTCCTTCAAAGTCCCCGTCACAGTCTCACAGACGGGCAATCGATCAGTCACTGAGTTCCATACACGAGCAAGGTTACAGCAGCAATGGCGCCTCTCAATGTCTGCATGGTGGGTACCGGCGAGTACACCACCGGCTTCGTTGGCGGAGGCATGTCAGGCAGCGACAAGAAGGTCGGTGTTGTAGGCTTGACGCTGTTCGATCTCCGGCGAAGAGGGAAGGTTGGCAAGCTGTCTATGGCTGGCACGTCTGGCACGAAGTGCGTTCCTACCGAATAGAACGATTGCTATGCTATGAGCTCACATTGCCTGCAGATTCCCAGCGATACGAGAACATCTTACCAAGAACATCACTGAAGCCTACAATGGCCTCGACACTTCCTTCGACTCATTCCCAGGCAACGAAGAACGAGACCCGGAAGCCTACAAAAAAGCGATCGATGCTCTCTCACCAGGCGACGCGATTACGATCTTCACGCCAGACCCTACACACTACCCAATAGCACTCTACGCCATCGAGCGGAAGATCCACGTCATGATCACCAAGCCCGCGGTCAAACTACTCAAAGAGCACCAGCACTTGATGGAGGAGGCTAGGAAACACAACGTCTTCGTGTACATTGAGCACCACAAGCGTTTCGACCCAGCGTACGCAGACGCAAGGAATAGAGCGATCAAGGGCAGTCTGGGAGAGTTCAACTACTTCTACAGCTACATGTCTCAACCGAAAAGTCAACTCGAGACGTTCAAGGCATGGGCAGGAAAGGAAAGCGATATCTCATACTACCTCAATAGCCACCACATCGATGTAAATGAGAGTATGGTGCCTGACTACCGACCTACGAAAGTCACGGGCTCGGCATCGAAGGGCATCGCGACGGACTTGGGTTGTGTGCCTGAAACCGAAGACACAATCACCCTATTAGTCGACTGGGAAAAGAAAGACGGTTCCGGGCAGAGAGCGACAGGCGTGTACACCGCTTCCTGGACAGCGCCGCAGAAAGCAGGCGTACATTCGAATCAGTACTTCCATTACATGGCTTCCAAGGGTGAGGTGCGGGTCAACCAGGCGAAGAGGGGGTACGATGTCACGGAAGATGAGAGTGGATTAACGTGGTATAACCCTTTTTACATGAAGTATGCTCCAGATGAGGAGGGCAACTTTGCGGGTCAGGGAGGGTATGGCTATGTCAGCTTTGAGAAGTTTGTGGATGGATGCCAAGCGTTGAAGGAAGGGAGGGCGACGTTGGATGATTTGGATAAGAGGGGTTTGCCAACGCTTGCGAATACTATTGCCACGGGAGCTATATTGGAGGCTGGAAGAATAAGTTTGGACGAGAACAGGGCGGTTGAGATTGTGGAGAAAGATGGGCAGTGGAGCTTGCGGTGACGATAGCATTGCAATTGCTTGTCCGATTGAAGGCTATTCCCATTTCTCTCGAGCATTCCAAGGTCGCTCCGACCGTTTACCGTTCAGCAGCTTCCCTTGGAAGATATCTCGTAGAGTGAACACCCAGTTAATCAGGTAGTCGATCACCAGGATGATCAGTAGCCCCGTCGCCAATGCTCGAAAAGCGGGAGAATCCATCGATGTCGCAAAAGCGATGAAGGCCGTATTGACCGTCGCTACCGGGAATATCGTGCTCCACCAGAGCAGACTGTACTTGCATTGACGCTTGAACGCTGATTCGACGATGACGTAGACCGCGAAAGCTGTGAAGAAGAGCCCCATACTCGTGAACATCAGCCCAAGCATTGTCCCTGCTGCCGAGACCACCTGTCCGGCGGAGCTGGTCAGGAACGTGCCTTTGCCGTATCGTCCAAAGTGCATCGTGGCTGCTGAGCCTAGCAACTGCAGAGCTGCACTCGATTGACCGCATGGACCGACCAGCAAAACCAATCCCGGACTTTGCGCTGCAGGCGGAAGACCATGGTTCATCAGTCGAACAAAGTACGTCGAGTACACCAGCAACGCCGCAAAGAACCCAATCCCCGTAAGCATATAGCTGAATATAATGACCGGGACCGCCAAGCGGGAATTGACGTCGGCGGAGTACTGGACGATCAAGGCGCCGACGACGGCATCTGTGGCCGTTCCGACGAAAGGTATGACCAAGGATGGGCTGAGGGTCTCGGTGCTAGTGACGTTCGTTTTGGCCATGACGACAAAAACTAGGACGGCGACGATGACCATTACGGCGGTGCCGATCCACCACATTACGTAGGCGACTAGGAACCAGGCGTGGGCGCCCCAGGAGGCTGTGGAGACTGTTGTGCCGACTTGGGCGACGAGGGTGAACCAGGCCTGACGGGTAAGTACTGTCAGTGCCTGTTCATATACCTTCAGTGTCTGGTCGCGAGAACTTACGATAGGTATGGCTCCAAGCATAACGAGCTCCGTGAGATTGGTTGTGCAACCCTTGACGACGGATTTCGGGTATAGGATGCATCGCAAGCAGAACATTGTGAAGAAGATTGTGAAGAGTACGATGTCGAAGACGAACATTATCGTCGACAATATCCCGAGGCCATGGAACTGCCAGCACCGAGTCAGCATGTACACTGCTCGCAGTTCCGATACGGTTGTACCTACCTGGTACGGCAGTTGATGCATCAATATCCCGAGGATGCCAGTGTTCATCGACACTGTAAACCAGAGGGTGGTGAAATCCTCGATGATGGCCGCCATTCGAAGCTTGAAGGGACTGGTGGTGCCATTGCGCTGGCCCCGCCTGTCATCATTCTGTTCGAGGTCCTTCTCCGCTCCATGACCATTCGCCTGATGCGAGCCGGAACAGTTGTCTGCCATCGTATTGCTATCGTGCCGGTGAGGCGCAAAGCCTAGGACTGCAAGAAGCCGTGGTGAACCCAACCCAGGCGTAGAGGTCGTTGCAGCGTATCTCGGATCAGCAGTAGCTCACTTGTAAGTTGTCAGCGGCTTGCAATTGGTTATGTACGACATGCAACCACGCACCCCTGCAAGGCTGCTTGAAGTATCGACAAGCCTTTGCCCAGCCGTCGCGACGTGAAGATGGCACCCCCAAGTTGTAGGCTACATGCATTAGCGAACTGACCACTCAACGTCGCCGCCGACTGAACGATATGATGCGGCCATGTGTCTCGAGGCCACTGCCTCAAATGGCTTTTGCCATCGGATAAACATCCGTTGTTGATGAATGTCGAAGTGCAAAGGGTGTAGGGGCCGAGGTTTCCGTGATGTTTAATTAAGGTTGGGTCATTAGCTAATGGAATTGGGCCCTTCACGTATATCCGGCAGCGATATTTGTAAAAGGCAGCAGGTCAATATGAGTACATGGCGCAAGGCTGAAGGGCGTTGACTGTGAGAGAGCGAAAGCGAAGGTGCGGGTCTGAGGGGATCGATATCTTGAGCTGTAAGCTGAGAGCTTTTGGACCACGCCGGGGACCAGATTTGCCAGACTCCCACCTGGAGACACACCATAAGACTGCTACGCAAGTCACGGACCAATATGAATGGGGTGGCACGGCAATCAGGGCATTCGTGACGACCCATCGTGATACTGTGTTGCTCCATTGTTTCAGCTTGGGCGGTTTGGTAGAGCAGGCAGCGAATGTATGCATGATCATTCCCATCACGCAGACAGCAGGAATACAAAGTTCGCCACGTCTCGTATCACTCAGCTTGCAAACCTACGGGGCCCGCGACCCAGATATAGGCGTATAACATTTTGCACTGAGCTGATTGGGGAGAGCGTGCTCTCGGGTCAATCGGTGATCACCACAGGGCTGCGAGGCTCAACTGACATGCTTTCCATGCCCATGATCATGCGTTTGGGCTTGGAATAATGAGACGCCTCGTGGCATCAGATGTCCGTTGTCGATACCCGTCGGTAGCAATGCAAATGCTTTTGTTCCACGGGGCCTCATGGGCCGTTATGATCTTACCCTAGACCAGCCTTTGTGCGCCTGTATCACGGATGCTTTTGGGAAAGCAAGGTTGCCGCGCTCATGGTACCCGCTCCTATAGCCTGCAGGAAGTATTGATACTGCCCGTACGATCGTCCACCGAGCTGATCCGCTCAGACACCGGTTCTGGTGTGGTATTGGTGTCCATCTTCTTGGCTGCGATCTTTGTGCGGATGAAGGACGAGATGTTTCAGATATCTGTCCCGTGTAGCGAACATTCAGCCCAAAGCGACCCCTGTGTAGCAATGTACGTGGGTAGTCTTGCGTCGTTTCCTTTTGGCGTGTTGAGCTGCAGTGTGAGGTTGGCCTCGACGGCTCTTGGAAGCCGTTGACATTCATCAATTGATCAAGTCGGACTTGAGCAGAGGCAGTGAGTAGTGCTGCATCTGCCGTCATGCGCGTACCAAGTTGGTTTCCAGGTGGTGGTGTTGGAAAGAAGAGACGACAGCCATCGCAATGTTTCGTCGGCTCGGCTGTGAGGTTTGCCGAAGTCAGACCTCACCTCATGCCTCGTTACGTGAGCTTCTCCTCATCACGCATCCACAGTTGCATTTTCTTCTTGCTCGCTGCCATCGAACGCAGTCCATTCTATCTTACTAACAGTCCAGTGCCTCATCGAGAAATAGCCAGCCGCCATGAGCCAGTACAAAGCCGACGTCCCGGGCGATAACCTGGTTAAACCAGAGTTCCAAAGCTACTTCGAAAGCTTCTATGCGATATCAGATACTCCAGATGCTCATGAAAAGTACACTGAGCAGTTCACGAAGGGTGCGAAGCTCATTATGGCTTCCAATGAGGTCAATGGCAGAGATGGTTCGTCTCCACCGTGACCCCAAGACCGGCACCCTTTCCTTCGCCTTAAGCGCGTTCCCGCGCTAACACTGAGATGTAGAGATCTTGAAGATGCGCAAGAACATGTGGGAGAAGGTTGCAAAGCGCTCGCACAAGCCGAACAAGATCTACTCTTTCGGCATCGGCTCAGACGAAGTCATGCTCTTTGGCACGGTAGACTATGAGCTCAACGACGGCAGGAAAACCACGATCGATTGGTCCGCGAGATCGCATTTCATGCGAGAAGATGGCGACTTGAAGATGGATTTCTACCAGGTGTACTTAGTAAGTTGCCGGGCGTTAAGGGGATGTTGATTATGGGTGGCCGCTGACTGGTCGTACAGGATACTGCCGCTATGGCTCGAGCGACGTAGAGTGCAACTCCCTTGTGGTATGCACACAGCTTCTAGAGACCAATACACACGGATAGACGCTTCTCGGTGAGTCGCCAGAGCTGGGAGGTTGCCGCTGTCCTTTCACTCCGTGGATCTCTCTTTGTCTGCCCATTCACATCAGCATTGTCTTGAGGGTGAATCAGCTCCGACTCGTGGTTAGCCTCTTCTGATTGGCCGAATGCGTTGTTTGCAAGAGGGTTGCCTGAGGTCTCCGTACCTTCCCTCGAATTGTTGCGGCTGTCCGTGCGCCCAGCCTCCCGCTTTTTCGCATCAACATCACGCTCATCTTCAAGTTACAACCTTCGCACTTTCAACATCTTCCACAAGCGAACACACAACTCGCAGCGCTGCGCATATCCCACAAACATCACACAGCGATAAGCAGTCATACTCGCCGGCATACACATCAAATCGCGACCGCTACACGAGCGAAAGTACCACCTGACATTGCGCAACACAAACGATCCCCCGACACCAATCATACACCTGGCACATTGGTATCGCCTACCATCACCATCATGCCGCCACTCAGGCCGGGGATAGGGCCGTTTCAGCTGGCAGTGGCTGTGATCTGCTCCTACTTTGCTCCCACCACCCGCGACAGCCTTTTGAGCGGTTCACTCAAGCAACTGCTGCCTATTGACGGCAACGGCGGCATCCCCGTTACCACCAGCGGCAATTCGAGCATCGATATCACCGATCCGGTTATCGAAACCAGCGATTTGCGCAGCAGCAGCATGACTCCCACCCTCATGTTTTTCGCATTGGCCTCAGTTCTCCTCATCGCCTTCGGTCTATGGTATGCGCTTACTGCTGCGTACAACCAGCTCATGGCCGTGGAGATGCGCCTCCCTCTAGCAGTGAGGCGCACATTGCGGAAAATGGCTGAAGCGCGCACGTTCCTGTCGTACCTCGACTTCTGTATGCCGACAAACATCTCCAGCGACTGGTACGGCGCGCTTTGGTACCTGCTGCTCCTTACGCTTGCGTATCTTATGGGCCTTTGTTATGGGGATGATTGCCAGCTAGAGAGAGATCAGGCGCAATGCACACTCTCACATGTGCGCCAGCTTCGGTTCGAGGAAGACTGCGAGCGCTCAGAGCTCCGGAACCGGGTTCGCAAGCTCGAATACAAGCTTGCCATGGCTGAGAAGCGTGAAGCGGAGCAGAAAGAGGCCCGGGATCGCGAGATGCGCAAGCGAGATGCTGACGATGAAGACCGCAAAGCGAAAATTGTGAGCCTTGAGGCATGCACTTCAAAGGATCATTACAAGAACGGCTTGCTTATGTACGTGATCAACGATATGGAGGCCGACATCGCCCACGCGCAAGCTGGTAACAGCCGCATGCTCGATCGCAACCTCGACTTGGAGAAGAAGATTGAGAAGATCGATGCACAGAAGGAGGAGTTTAAGGTCGCACTGGATAGGCAGAAGGCCGACTCCGAGGAGCAGCTCCGCAACAAGGACGGGGAGATGTCAAAGCTCAAGACCGAGAACGAGCGGTATGAGAAGGTTGAAGACCAGAATGAGGAGCGCGAGATCGCACTGGGTTGGCAGGTGGCCGTCTTGGATTACCAGCTCCGCATCAAGAACACGGAGATGTTAAAGCTCCAGACCGAGAAGTCGTGGTATGAGGAGTTGAGCAAGGCGGCTCTTACGGAGGTTCATGACATCACGCTGCGTCGGGAGTACCTCCAGGGTCGTTATCACCAGGCCGTCCGCTACATTGGTGAGCTGCAGGAGGAGGTCACGACTTTGAAGGAGGACGTCAAGATTCTCACGACTGGCTTCTATCAGATCACCGATGAGAGGGATCAGGCTCTGCTCGCGGGCGAGCGTGTAAGCAAGGAGCTGCATGCGGCCGAGGAAAAGCTCGCAGATGTTGACAAGACGTACGCCCTTGGGTTCCAGCTTAGCCTGGTTGCAAATGAGGAGATTGAGCGGCTGCGGAAGACTGCGTCGGATCATGCATCGCGCAAGGAGGCCTACTTCAACACCATGAAGGCTCGATGGCAGACGATCTTGACCGAGAGGCAGAACGTCAGCATCCAGATCAAGCGTACGCGTATTGAGACGCAGAAGGCGATGGAGGCGAAAGTGGGCAAGATGAAGGAGATGATGGAGGGCTACAAGAAGAAGAGGGATAGCGAGAAGAAGCGTGCAGACAAGACGCAGAAAGATCTCGACGACCTTCAGAAGCAGTGGAATGTCGCGCTGGGTCAGTTCCAGTTTCTGCAAATGGGGCTGCAGAACAAGGACTACGAGATGCAAGAGGCTTTGAGCAACAAAGACTACGCGCTGGATAGCATGTGGTTCCAGCTGGTCGGCGCTCTGAATGAGCTGGACACCGCCCACACTCGGCACACTGGTCTTATGATCGCGCATAAAGTGACCGAGGCAGCGATGCAGAGGCAGACGAACGCTGCACGTGCTCGCGTTAGCGAGCTTGAGTTCGACACTGGAATCATGGCCTTCCGCCTTGCAGACTTCGAGATGCATAAGGAAATCGATGAGAAGCGCATCGAGCGGCTGAGCCGCCTGCCCAGCTACAGCAATGCGGATACGCAAACCGAGACCACGACCACCGGCGCCGATGCACAGATCCCCGATGCTAGTGAGCCGGCTGCTGCTCCGATGGCTGGCGGCGGTATGCCAGAGTCCGGCGCTGCGGACGTCGTGGATGACAGCGACAGCGACGACGGCGACGAGGATGCGCCAGCCGAGCACAACGGTGCAGCCGTGGATCCCACGATGAACGAGCAGCCTCCAGCACCTGCGGAGGGCAGCAATGTCATCTCGTCCGACAGCGGTGCAGAGAACGGCGGCAAGAACATCTCCCATGGTTCGCAGGCTAAGGCCGGCAAGAAGGATAGAGACCTCAATTGGGCGCTGGCAAACCCATGCGAGGTGCTTAACACGAAGCCTACAGGCAGCAAGAACAAGGATAGCGCTTTGAGGAAGCAGAAGGCTGTTGTGATGAGTAAGCTGTTCAATGGTGATTGAGAGGGTGTAGGTGGCGGGAAGCTTGTGTAGATGATGAGGGTTGCTACTAGACTTGATCTGGTGCGCCCTGGTCTATCTACATCATGGCGAGTGGAAGGATGGAGGGTCTGCTGGCGGGTATTTTGCGAGGTGTAGGTGCTTGGAAGCCTGAATATATGGAAAGGGCTGCTACTAGACTTGATCTGGTGCGCCCTGGCCTATTCACGGCGGTGACTGGACGTAGGGTTGGCTGGCGATTGTTTTGCGGGTAACGGCGTTGATGAGGGAGCGGCGATGAAGACTGCTATTGCTGCTAGACTAGATCTGGCGCGTAGCGTAAGACCTACCGTGCTTGTGCGTACTGTGCAGGCTAAAGGGTGGGCTTCGTTTGTAGAATAGCACGAGACGACGACTGACTTTATGCACGCCACCAACTTCAAATGTCATACACGTCCCATGTTCCACCATGTGCGACCGACACTCTGCCAGTGTTTCGAGGTTGTAACAGAAGTCGTGCTCCCCTAAGCAACGGCGGTCCCCCAATGAGGATACCGCGAAAGCTGAGATGATCCATCTTTAGCGCTCGGTGTAACATTGGCGATGAAGGAAACGACAATCCCTTTAAAGAGGACGAGGACACAAAAGCATCCCCGTTCCATTGGCCACACTCATGGCATCGTACACGCCATCGTCTGCTTCACCAGCTCTGATCAAGCCGAAATTCAGTGGTGATATAGTGTCAAGCCGAAAGCCGAGTGCGTGCGTGATTGCGAACATCGTTCTCCCTCCCTTCCTGGAAGCGTACGTATCTACCGTGCCATTCGAGCACCCCGTAAATCGCGAGAACACTATGGAGGCTGCCGGATGCCACGAAGTCCACCTCGGCTCCCAGAGCCCAAAGACTCGGCGTCCGCAGAGATCAGATATCACGCAACTGTAGACGCTGTCAGCCCATCTCACCATCGGCGACAAAGCTGAGAGATCGTCCGATGATGACGGCGGCTGCGTTGTTGATCTATGAGACGGCCGTTCTCGTATTAGCCCCATGACCAGCAGCACAGCCTAACTTTCCACGGCCGTGTTGTGCCGCCTGCCAGTGATTCCGGGAAGAGGCAAGTCTTCTTAGCTTGGCAGAAACCCCTGCCTGTGGCCGCTGCTCGCGAAGTCGGACAGACCCAGATCAAAACGATCGTCCACACATGCGCGGCCACAAAGGGGAACTTGCATTAAGGCGCTGTGGAGAGATGATCGGGACTGTATGCAATACCTTCCAACAAACCTTTACAGTGCTAGCGCTATGTACCAGAGTACCCAATACTCTCCCGATTATCATCGACAACCCGTCCATACCTATTATCACGTCAGTCAGCAATGACTTCACATCAGAGTACAGCCCAAATGGTAGGCAGGACTTACTCAAGCAATAGTCTGAAGAACCAGACCTCGAAGTCCTCATTCCTCAGCACTTTGCCCGCCCAATCCCTCGAACTCTCCGCCATGCGGATAGCTTGCTGTTTGCCCTCGGGCTCGGCGGAAAGATATCGTACCTGGCATCACGTCAGCAAGAGATCTCCCGGACAGTTCTCAAAAGCTTCAACTTACAGCCTCCAGAGCCTCCTCCCCTCTGAGCGAGAGAGGAATATAGTGCACCCAAGGCTTAATCCACTCCTCATGCCACTCCCGAAAAACAGCCATCTTCATCGTCAAACTATGTGACTTAAGAAAAGCATAGAACCTCCCTGAAAAAGCATTCCCGTCAATATCGAGGAGGTAGCGATACTTCCAGGCATCCTGCTGATCCACCGGTGGAGCAACGTCAAAGTATTCTCGCTGAGCGTCGCAGTCGCCTGGATCGCATTGCCCAACGTGCGAGAAATGGACGTCCATCAGCTTCTTGTACTCCTCCCTCTGCACTTCTTTGACCTTCCAGTCTGGAGCATCCCTCCCACTCCCTTCAGCGTCGGCGTCTGAGGCTTGGCCTTTATTAACGTCCGCCATGACCTTAGCAGTGTCTAACGCCGCCAGTTTCCCAACCATCTGCTGCCTATGCTGTCGACGCCAACCACCGTCCCTCGAGAAACCTCCCGTGGTCGATCCACGCCACCAGAGCGAAGGAATCTTAGCCTTCCAGTCAAGATCCCGTTTCGAATCGTAAGAGACTTTGCCGTACCAGTACCAAGGACTAGGGTACACAATATCCTGGAAACTGCTCATCTTACTCTGCGAAAAAATCGGGAAGAGCTCGTGAATGACGTTGAAAGCGTTCGGCCGGTCGAAGAAGCCGTGGGAAGTGGCGAAGCTGGGGCTGCTGCAGATATCGGAAAAGGCGGTGTGGTTGTATAGGAAGCCTAGGTCTCCCAGGGCGTAGGCGGTGAGGTTATCAGAGGCGGTATCGGAGAGGAAAGACCGAGCCGGGGAGGTGGGAGAGCAGGAGAGACGCGAAGGGATCCAAGTAGGTTGGTGCGCGAAGACGTTGAAGCGTGTGGTTTTGACTTCTGCTATGCGCTTGCCGTTGCTGAGGTCCTTTGGGCGGGGTCCAAAAGCATTGCGGGGGTTTGGGTTGGCGAGAGCGGCTGGTAAGCTGTTGTTGACCGCGATCTGTACTAGGCGGGAGAGCTCGTCGTGCGGGACGACTACGCGCGGTTCGTCGTGGACGTTGAACGCCAGGTCCATGTCCGGAAGGTACTGCACGAAGGACTCCATCATGCCTACGGCGGCTTGCTGCAACCATTCTTGGCCGCCTTCGACGTGCACTGATTTGCCGTCGCGGATCAGTAGGCCCATGAGGTTATTCGGACCGAATCCCAAGGCTTCCTTTACTCTTGCTCTGATCGTTGCAGGCGGTAGTGCCCAAAAGGGCAAGAGCGAATGGTAGATAGTATCGTACTCATCGATCAGCTGTACACCTTTCCGCTTGGCGAAGTCATACCATTTGTCGAAGTTTGGCGGCGGAGGAAGGCCGTATCGGCGTTTGTACTCCGTGACCGCAGCTTCGAGTGTTTGAGATTGGCTTTGCAGGGTAGAGAGCCAGGAGCTTTCTGCATCGCGGACAAGTTGGTCGATAGGATGGACACGGGAGTTGGTGTACTGCAGAGGACCGTACTGCTCGGTTGGCGGTGCTATCGTGGAGTCATCTAGAGGTGAAGCTGCGCCGGCACCAGGGCCGAAGCGCGGGATCTGGAAGGGGCGTTGCCTGGAGAGGAAGGCAAGGACGAGGAAGGAGGTCACGGCGATGAGGGTCAGTAGTTTGCTGACCCGGAACTTCATCCTGCTTCCGGACGAGATGGTGCCCTGATCGTCTAGAAAAACGAAGGTCGAGATGGCGCATAGGGCTCCAAACCATAGCCGGCTGAGCGAAAAGCCTACGATCAGCTGCGAGCAGAGCGCAGCATAGAGCGGTACGAAGCTGGTAGTGAAAGCTTCTTGTCGTTGTATCTGTCAGTTCTGCGTCAGCTAGAGTCATTCATGGTCTCTTGTGTTGTATGAGAATTGCGAAGAGAGAGGAGTCGCGTGCTCCGGAAGAAGCCGAGATCCCTGGCTTAGCCGAGACCACAATGCAAAGGGAACAGAGTCCACACAGCGATGAGATGGCACAACTCACCATGACCAATAACGCGCCATCCATACCCAAATGCACAACCACCATCCCCAGACCGAATACAGCATTCAACACAGCCTGCCCAAACACCCAACTATCACCCATGGCCTGGCCCAACAGACCCCAATATGCTAGCCCGCCAAAGCTGAAGCTTTCTGTCGTAAGCGCTGCAATGCCTGTACCCAATGCTGCAGCCGCAGCGACGTCTCGGATCACAGACATGGTGATGTCTGAAGCGGAAAGTGTTGGCTTATCAGGTTGCGACAGAAAGCCATTGGCGGAGTAAATCACCCTGCTGTCGCCATTCTGTGTGCAATGTTGTGCTTCTGCTCTCGCTTTGCCTACCAGGACTAATGCGAGAGCGAACAGGATAGCGTACGAGAGACCGATAGAGAGGACGGTGTTGGAGCCGGAGGAGGCGTAGATAGCTGTCACTCCAGTCGCGGTCAATACGAGTAGTGGCGTCTTCGCGCCGGTCGTCGCTGATGCTTGTCGTGGCTTGTCGTGGCCAGTGGGGGAGTCGGCGCCTGCATATGTTGATGTCGTCTGATGGCCAAGTGTGCCAATACCACCAGGGGTAGCAAGCTCAATCGCATACACAACCAGTGGAAGTAATGCCTACATTCGCAGCACCCAGTCAGCCCCTTTTCCATTTCCTTATCACTCGGAAGAGAGCGATGCTTACCTACCTTACTCCACCAAACCCCCTTCCCCTCCACAGCCCTCTCCTGCACACTCGCCAGGGCAAACAAGACCCCCGCTGCCCAAGCTAGCTTTTGTCCAGGAGCAGCATCTAGCAAGCTCTTCGCGCCTGTCCTGAGAGTGGTGTATGTACATATCGACAACCAAGCGATCGCGCTCGTTAAGAGAGAATGTCGCGAAGGTGTCCCTAGGTAGGCGAGGATGGAGGAGAGGAGAAGTAGGAGAGGGAGGGCTATGTGGGTCGAGGCATTGTCATTTCGAAGGCCAGAAAGCAGGGGCATGCTATCGGATGAGCATTATTGACATGTGATCGTAGTGGTTATGGGGAGGGTATTGGCATATCTGGGTATGGCCGGTGTTTGGCCGCGGAGGTGAAGTCCGGAAAGGAATAACTTTCTGCCGAGTGTGCTTACATTTCGTCTCAAGAAGGCACGACTCTTTCTCCTATATCTACCACGCCCTTGCATGGTAACAAAATAAACGTCTGCCGAAACATCGTCGTTGTCTCACCTCCACCGGCTAGCCTCTTCATTCGCATCCGAATTGTGCATTCATTTGCAAGCAGCTCCACCCGCGCCCACGCCATGCTTCCGGTCCCGTTGGTCGCAGAGCGGGGGTGAGAGCCAAAGGCTGGAAGGAAGAACAGATCCGACTAATACCGACAGCGGCATTGTCAGATAAAGTATGTACAGCGCTTGAGTGCCTTGGAGGCATGGCACTCGAGACGTTGCAATAAGTACCTGGAGCTTCGCACCATCTCCTTTCTGTTCTCTACCTACCCGTATCTCGTACATCTGCATTCCACCATAGCTACCAACCGTGTATCAGCTCTGTTGGCTCACTTCCGACCCTCTTCAACGTCGGAGCAGTCTTCTACTCCGAGAGTCCAGTTGAAGATGCCTTTCACAATGGACCCAGAGATCGGCGCCACCCTAGCCAAACTCTTCGCCAATCGTCCTCCACCAGCAGCAGTAAGTCCGACATTCCAACCACGCCCAACGCTGCTCCGGCATAGCCGGCATAGCCGGCATAGTACCTAAGCTGTGATACAGGTCGGAGATGTTCAAGCCCGCCGCGATCGCACTGGAGCTTCCTTCGAGTTGATCCAGAGCCTTCAGCCCGCGGTATTGGATTGCGATATCAAAGACTTCCACGTCAAAGCTCCTGACGGCCACGAGGTGCTCTGTCGCTGGATCACAAAGCAAGGCGTCGAACTCAAGAACTCTCCTGCGATAGTGTACTCCCATGGTGGCGGAATGATCTGCCTCGACATCGACAGCTATGATCAGATTATCAAGCGCTACGTCACCACCACCGGAGTCCCGTTTCTGTTGGTCGAGTTCAGGTCGAGCCCGGAAGTCCAGGCGCCAGTAGCGGTGAAAGATATGTACGCCGCTCTCACACACCTGCACACTAACGCCAGTGAATTCGGGATCGACCCAGCCCGGATAGCCATCATGGGCGATTCTGGCGGAGGAAATATCGCCGCCGGGTTGGCGCACTACGTCAAAGCCCAGTCTGGCCCACCAGTATGCAAACAAATCCTAATCTACCCAATGCTAGACGACCGCACAACAACCTGCGACCCAGACATGGCCCCTTATGTGAGCTGGTCGGCGGACGATAACGTCACGGGCTGGACCGCTTACCTGGGGAAAGACAAGTTCAACACCGACGGGGTGAGTCCGGTTGAGGCGCCGGGGAGGATGACGGTAGAGGAGGCTAAGGGGTTACCGCCTACGTACCTCGACGTGGGCGAGCTTGATTTGTTTAGGGACGAGGATCTGGAGTACGTCAAGAAGCTCACTTCTGCGGGCGTGAGCTGCGAACTCCATCTCGCACCCGGCGTGCCGCACGCCGGAGAGCTGTTTGCTCCCGAGGCAGCGGTGAGTAGAAGAATCATGGAGAGTAGACGGTTGGCTGTGACGAGCTTTTAGGGTATGAGATGGATCATGAGTGCATATGCGCGTTTGACTCACTACGGCGAGGCCGTGATGTGGTATTGAGGATAAGAATGGCGAGGCGAAGTCGACAGGTCTACATGTTAAATTGCGAGTAGATGACAGAGAACGACAACTGAGTTGCAAAATTAACCTAGCTCTCTCTGCCCTCCCAGACCTGGTATTAACAGCAGCCCACAAGCGGACGAGGTCTAGTTGTTTCCCTTCAGGTACTCTAAACGAAAACCCCAACCACTCAGCAGCTTTCATAAGACAGCTACGATGGATTGTCAGGGTGTGGAGCACCTAGTTGGAATTCCTGGCCGCAAGCCGCCATATCCATGTCGCCACAAAGGACCGTCAGCCCAAGCATAGATCAAACGCTTGGAGACACGGAGACGGTCAAACTGCGGACTCCACCGGCCTCACGCCTACGCTCGAGCTGATTGTTCGGCCACGAAGCTTCTATCGACAACATCGCCGTTCGTTCACAGTCATCTCGGATACTATCAGCTTATTCGAGACACAATCGGCATCTGGAACATCGTTACATTTGAGAGTGTGCGCAATTTCCGCAGCGAAAAGATGAGATGAAGGTACAATATACTGTACGGTAGTATTGAGTGGAGATCATCCAGTCTGCCTATCACGCTAACGCTTTACACCTTTCCACGAGAGCCTTCGACACGCACCCACCCCCCTCTCATAGCGAATTCATCCCGGCAGCGTACCGGTGCTCCTTACGGCATCTTTTTAGTAAGTCGCTGTTTCAGGTTGGCGCAAGATCTCCAGAGACTGTTGACACTTCGAAGTAGATAGTCGTAATCCCTCTTATATCGACCTTACCTAAAGCTACCCTACCGACCTCTAGGTTGCCATTAACCCTTAGCGTTCGAGGTGGCGCTGCCGGCTGCGCAGCGTAGTCAGTGCCGCGCTGTCGAGCTCGGTAGCGCAACCACACTTAAGGGTATGCGGTCAGATCTTGTTTGCGGCCATGCGACACCGGCTCACGCCACAAACTTACGTGAGGTCCAAGAGCACATCATGCGAAAGCATCTTACCAAGCAAAGAAAAGCACCGCATTGATCTCAGACGCTCGCTTCCGATACTCGTCGGTCTTCGCAACGATAGTGAGGTGCCGTGAATCCTGCAAGCCAGTGTTATCTGGACTCAAAGCAGGAATGAGCTTCGAGTAGGGTGAGTCGGCGTCCTCCCGTACTACGAAATGCCGGTATAAGGATGGGACTGCTGCGTCGTACAAGCTCTTGCAGGTATCTCTCAAGCTGCGTAGGTCGGATTTCTGCAGATAGCTGGCAATGAGACTGCGCACATCGGTAGGTAGATTGGCCAGATCGATTGTTGCTGCTCGAACTTAGGGAGTGCGCTTCGTGATATGTTGGGGTATTGTGCGTCTGGAGAAGCCTTCAGAAGGTGACGTCTCCCTGGCGCACAGAACACTGCTTAAGCTTCTTTGCGTGCCTGCCATGTGAATGAGCAGCCAGGCTTCCCCGGCTGCTTGCTGCGGGCTATCAGTGGTCTGTGGGTGCCGCCCATCTATGCACATGAGCCCGACAATCTGGGCATTCGTATGTGTCGAGCTGTATCATTCACGCCGCATGGGGGTCTGAATGATTGCATCTCCGTGGGTTCTGGGTTCTGGAGTCTGCGCAAAGTAGGGAAGCAGACTTTTAGCAAGAACTCGTCTCCACTCACGGTACGTACACGCTCGCGCTACGGCTCATACCCATATCTCAGCATCCTCCATCCATCCAGCTCCATTTCTAAGATCTCCGACACCGGCTCAATATCTCGCAGCCGCTCCAGCGGCATATCAAGCGCCACGGTCTCAACCTTTCCGTACGCGTCTGTGACGCTCCCTCGTCCGTAGAAAGGCCGTTTCACATACATGCCTCCGACCTGAAACACGCGAGTGCTTCCGGCTGCCAGGCTAAGAGCGTTGAGGCTCGGGATGCTGGCCATGTACTCCGTTGCATATGCTCGCATGATGCTCTCCACAAAGAACTCAATGGGCTCGCTGCCGTCAATATCGTATTCGGCATCCTCGTTCTCCGGCAGATTAGGTATTCGAAGGGTACGCAGGCAAGGTGCAGCGCCCATTGCATCCTGCTTGGTCAGCTTCACGCTCTGGAAGACATTGGCAATTGGGGGATGGGGCCTTACGAAGAATGCTTTATATCTTAGCCGAATGTAAGAAGGCTGCACGCCGTCAAGTGGCACGCCGAGCTCAAGTGAAGGAACATCCAACGCTAGTTGTTCGAGCACGGTGCAATGCTTCAACAGATTGGCGAGCTGAGTGGGTTCATAATGTTCGGGCCAATCATCCCACGCGCATTCCAGGCATAGAAGCCTCAGAGTGCCTGCGTGACACACCAGCGAAGATACCTTTGGTCGGAGAGCCAGTCGGTCAGGTGCTCTGATGATGAGACACTCTAGCCCGCGAAAGGAGGTGATGAAGTCATCTATGTCATTATCTGTGCCTCCTTCGGACTCGTTCTTATTGGTGATGATCAAACTCTTCAATTGCAACGTTTCAAGATGATCGGTAGGCTGGAGATTGCGAAGGAGGTCGATGGCGTACGCGCACTTCTGCAGACCGAGCGTGTGGAGCTTCGGACAGTCTATAGCTCGCGCAAGCTTCGTCGCAGCGAGGGTGAGATCCAGGTCGTATAGCTGGAGCGTCCGAAGTTTGAGGGGCTCTGCGCCGCCTTGCGTCTGCCGCGGGAGTAGATCATCGACCATTTGCTCACTCGCTCGGGCGCGGTCCGATGGGTTGTCGTGGGAGAGATTGGTGGATATGCAGTACTGCTTGAGGTTGGCCCGGACCTCCAGATGTAGCAAAGCTGGAAGGTGGTCCAGAAGCTTCCCACCATCCTGGATTGGTCGCCTGCTATATGCCTCTAGATGGAGACAGGTGGTCCGAGAGAAGATCTCGGGTGTGCTCGTGATGCCATTGGCGGGCATGATGAAGCACCCGTCCACCCTGAACGTGCGCAAAGCACTGTGCCGCGAATGCAGCGCCTTGAGCGTTGAGGCACCGAGGGCGGTTGAGCAGTCAAGCGTGAACGTCATCAAGACATCCTTCGGCAGCATACAAGCCAGTAGCGTCAGGACGTTTTCGACCATTTGTTTCGTGCGGTGATAGTCGCCGCAGGCAGGTACGATCTCCAGATGGCGAATGTGCTGGAGGCCGACGTTGTCGGGACTCAGCATACCAGCAAGCTTCTTTGTAGCAATGAGTTCGCGCAGGATGACCCGACGGTATATTCTGGGTATGACCGCATTGTATAGGCTCCTGCAAGTATCCCTCGCGTTGCGCAGATCTGCTTTCGTGGAGAGGAAGCTGGCGACACAGCTGAGGACATCTGCCGGC
>JAKLLW010000192.1:0-47752 GCA_022814695.1 Neocatenulostroma microsporum
TTGATTCTGGCGTTCCATAGCGTTGTCTCGAAGATCTCCAGAACCAGCAGTGGCGGGCGGTTGTCGTCCTCTTTGACAGGCGGTATCCGGTCAACTTGCTTCCGTACTGATTTGCAGTCTTTCAGCAGTTCGTGCATGATCATCTCGTGCTGAAACCTCGGCCATCCTGGCTCAGTATCGTCGTCTGCTGGGCCTTTCAACACGACAATGTTGCTATGGTCACTCGTGTCGACTGCAGTCCAGACATTGGCCTGGCCCAGGGGAGCGACCGCAAGGTACGTCTTTCCAGACTCGCCCTTGTATTCCTTGCCTTCCGTGATTTTGCTCATATTTGGTTCTATGTTGTTGTCCAAGAGCAGAAGCCGCGTTGCTCAATGTTTTCTAGGTCAGAGTTACACGTCATTGTGGCGTTGTCAGCCACAACCTTACTGTCTTCTCTCCTGTTGCCCTCGAGCACCATTCTCAAGACCTCATCGGCATGAAATGAGGCACCTTACGCGCTTCTAGCTCTCCTCCCTGCAGTCGCTTGCCCAACAGCTTCCCGAAATCCAATGCTTTGCGTGCAATACAACGGCCCGTACGTCTCGCTATGCCATCGGTGGCCATACGAAGCTTCCGCGGCGCCGACGTGAGAGCATCTTTGCGGATGCGAATCCGCCATCAGAGCGGTGCCCATACAAGAGACAGATATTCGCATTCGCGATCGCTACTGTCAGCGCACGGATGCCTAGCTTGACTAGGGAGGTGCTTACAGACGCAGAAGCTGGTCATGAACAGCGATGTCTTGCATAGCGGGCGGCTCTCCCCTGCGGCAATGATGCACCTTACCTTTCTTTCCTCTTTTTTGCCCAACATCAACTTCCAGCAGAATGCAGCGAAAGTCACATCCAACAGCCGATGTAACATGCCGCAGCGTGCAGCAAGCATGGTCTGCTCGGCACTCTCGTATTGCGATTGGGTACCATCTCGGGAGCTCAAAGCCACGAGCGATACAACAGTCTCGGTCTGAGAACAATCTTTTGCTGCTACACGAAGCCCATGTCGACGTTTGACAGAAACACCATCTTCGGAGAAAAGCCTGTTGCTGCACGGATCTACCCTGCATTGTAGCTCTGATTAGGGCTTATACGTGAACAGCAATGGCCCCCAAGCGAGCAGTCAGCTCGATTGCGAAAGCGTGCAAAGCGAAACGGAAGTGCTGATGGTCTACATAAAGTCTGTCATACGCTGCTTGGTAAAAATTCCACAACGACCGATCACCTTGCTCCTCCTCGGAAAGTCACACACAAGCACGATCTCGCTGTCAACTAGGCCCGCCATATTGACATCCCAGCCATAGCAGCAGTTACTCGAGCAAGGCGAATCCTTTCTCGACCTTAGTATGTCTACAGAGCTCACCGGACCTTCCCTGGGATTCCCTTCGCCCACGAAGAGATGGCACAACAAAACCTACGCTTCGATCGATGCTACCAGGCCGGAGCTGTCACTCAAAGGCAAGACTCTTGTCCTCACAGGTGGGGGCACCGGCATAGGTAGGGCGACCGCGGTAGCCTTCGCAGCTGCAGGCGTAACTACCATCCACCTTCTCGGCGGAAGACGGCTGGCTCTGCTGTCAGAGACGAAAGACCTTGTTAACAGCACGTACAAGAACGTCCGCATTGAGACTTACGGCATCGACATCTCCAATGCTGCGGCGGTCAAGGAAGCCATAAAGGACGTCGGACAGTGGGATGTTGCAATTCTGAACGCTGGCTACCTCCCAACGCCTTCGTCAATCTTAGACGCTGATCTTGACGACTGGAGCAAAGCCTACGACATCATTCTCAAAGGTAATACGATGATCCTGCAAGGACTGTTGCCAACCCGCAACAAGGACGCCACCGTCATCGGCACCAGCAGCAATGCTCTCAATGTTGATACAAAATGGATGGCTGGTCTCGCTCCATACGCTGCTGTAAAGATTGCCTTCGTCAAGATGTTCGAGATCTTCGCTGTTGAGGTGCCGGACTGTCATTTCGTTACGTTTCATCCTGGATCTGGTAAGCACCTGCCGAACCGAGGGAGCAAGTCACATCTGGCTAAGTATTCACAGTTGTGACGGAGATGATCATAAAGGCTGGCTTGAAAATTCCGGAAGTGCCGAAAGATGACGGTGTGACTTCACTAACTGTCATTACCACAACACCAAGAATGCTAATGTCATCCAGCTTCTCTGCCAGCCGACTTCTCCGTCTGGCTGGCGAGCCCGGAAGCTCGTTTCTTGCGAGGCAAACTTGTCTGGGCACACTGGGTGAGTGCGCACTAAACACTTTGCGTGCTGTGGGGCGCTGACATGGCACAGGATGTCGAAGAGCTCAAGGAGCGAGCGGCCGAGATCAGCGGCAGCACCTGGTACGTATCTGATGGGCAGAACCCCTGGGAGGCCGTTTCAGACATCTGAAAGCACATCAGACTTTGCGAGACATCTCCTGATCCTTATACCCATCGCTTCTTAGGTACCTCACCATCAACCTCATTGGTTGGCCTTTTGGCATGGAGGAGATGATACAGCCGCCGTCCAAGGAGTGAACAGCAGATGCGCGTGCTATCATCGCTATGAGACTGGTGGCGACCGCATGGTGCGGAGATTAGGTAACGGAGGTCATAAGATGAATAATGTGCAAACGCTGCTCACGGGGCGCGGTTATGTGCTGTTCGATAGGTCTTCTTCCTGCTTACTTTTTCCAGTCTGGCAGCAGGACCATCCTAGACTTGATCTTCCCTTCATCCAAGTCCTTCAACACCTCCGGCAAGTCCTCAATACTCCCGGTCTCGGTCCGCGGCTGGATGACCCCTTTCCCAATCAAGTCCAAGCACTCCCTCAAAGCCTCCATCGTACCACTGTAATTACCGGTAACCGTGATTGCCCTCATCACGGTCGGGAAGACCAGCAGCGGAGCTTGCTGGCTTATCAAGCCAGTGAGTACAATCTGCCCGGCTGGTCGGACGGTGAATTGGGCGCTCAAGAAGGTAGACTCGTGGCCCACGAAGTCGAGGCACTTATCAACCACCAGGCCCCTCTCCGCCACAACGGCTTCGATTTTGGGTGCACTGCTATCACCCGTGCAGAAAGCATCCTCAGGTGCTATGCCGAGCTTGATAGCTTCATCAAGTGTCTCTTGTCTCTTGTCGACGACGAGGATACGTTTGACGCCGATGTGCAGTGCAACTTGCAGGGCATTGAGACCGAGCCCGCCGAGCCCATAGATGGCGATCGTTTGCTCTGGCTGGACGTTCCCGATGTATCGAACTGCTGAATAGGCCGTCAAGACTGCATCCGGAGCTACCGCAGCAGCCGGCATACTGACTCCGGCCGGCACCTTGACAGCTGCTCGGGCTTGGACAGCAACGTACTCGGCGAAGAACCCTTCTGACATACCCAAGCCGTAATTGCCAGTTCCGGGGCGATGGCAGATGCGTTGCCAGCCTGTACTGCACTCCGGACAACTCGGTTTGTTGCAGCCTGGTATGATGCTGATGGCGACTTTGTCGCCTACTGCGAACTGCGATTTTTCGACCGCTGAGCCAAGCTGAACGACCTCCCCGGCGCCTTCGTGGCCCAGGACGAACTCGGAGCGCATGCCCATGATCGGCTCGTCCAGTGCCAATATTGAGCAGTCGCTGTGGCACACACCCATGGCCAGAACTTTGACGAGTAAGCCATCCGGTGCTGGCTCTGGGATCGGGACTTCTGTACGAATGGGCTCGCGATTGCCAAGCTGGGCCTTCCAGGCTTGCATGGTCGTTGATGAGGACATAATTGGCCGGGGCTTAGTTTCGGCTTGGACGACAAGAGTCGTTCGATGCTGCGCCCACGATGTTGTTCAAGCCGTCCTGGGCATCTTGTAGGTTGAGGTCGGCGTGCTATACATATGCCTAGGGACTTAGGGCTGGGCAGGGGCCGAAAGATAGTGGACTCAGCCGCATAAACGACGTGACCGGGGTGATCACCGGTGAAACTGCAATGCTGCCTTAGGCCGTACGCTTCCTGGTTTCTGCCCCGGATGTCTGCAAGCGAGCTTTTCGATGTCACAGTGACTTCAGGCGGAGCAAGTGCACTGATTGGGAAAGCTCTGAACGCAAGCGCGAGTATCTGAGTACACAAGCTGCTTGACAAGACTACCCCTATAAGGCTACCAGCCTGACAGAATCTCAGACTTTCAGCATGCTCATATTAGCTCGGGCCCAGCACCAATCGCAGGGTCTTTCCGCCTTACTCATTGTCCTTGACATCAATGACCGTCTTCTTGAACTTCCTCGCGGGCACCCTGCGGTTGAACAGGATGTCCAGCTCACGGTAAGACCGATTCTTGAGCTCAGGAAGGCCGAAATAAGCTGCGACGAAGCAGACTGCCGCAGTGCCTCCCCAGACGTATCCGCACTTTCCTGCCAAGTTCCACCCCGTCGGGTTGAGCAGCCTTGATGCCAGGTAGATCATCGGAATCTCGCAGACGTAGTATGCAGCGCGGCCAACACCAGTACTCAAAGCACGAAGACGGATCGAAGAGGTCTCGGCGATGATTGAGTAAGAGATCGGCCCCAGAGAGCCAGCGTAGACGAATGAGATGATTACACCCAGGCAGGCTTGAGCGTAGTTGGTCGAGTTATTCTGCGTTACAGAGGCACAGATACCAAGGATCATGAGGAAGGTGAAATTGGTAGCGGCACCTCCGAGGAAGATGGTCCGGCGACCGAACCAGGAAGTGAGGAACCATGAGCCGCCGTTGGCGACAAACTGGAGGCAGGAATTGATCAAGCCGAGCTGGAAAGAGAAGTTTGGTGACATGCCAGCCTCTGAGTAGACAGTTAGCTATCTGAACAATGTGAGCCCGAGGGGGAGATATGCTCACGTTCGAAGAAGAATGTTGCTTGGTTGGCAATGAGGTTACCAGCGAAGTTCTGAGATGCATACACCAAGCAGGTAATGATCGTGCGCCTCAAATCGACACCCTTGACAAGGTCAAGAAGGGACGGATCGCCGCCCTGATGCAACTCAATCTCAATTGTTCGTTCGATGACAGCGAGCTGCTCGTGGGAATTGATCTTCGACTTGCGGCCCAGACGTTCGATGGAGCGAAGTGCTTCCTCTTTGCGCCCATGTCGCACCAACCACCAAGGGGATTCGGGGGCAAAGAAGATGAGAACCAAAAGAGGAACCTGGAGATGTCAGTGTCTGTGAGGGCACAAATGCCAGCTTGGGACTTACGGGGAAGATCCACTGCAGGGCAAGGGGTACTCTCCAAGCCCATTGGTCGTCTCGCTGGTTGTATGCATACGTAGCGGCCGCGACAATGATACTCCCGATTGACCAGCTCATCTGAAGTGTAGCCGCACAAACAGCTCGGAGTGAGAGTGGAACAATCTCACTAGCATAGGCGGGAGAATTGGCGATGAAGAAACCCCACGGGACCCCTTCAAATGCTTGGCCGATTACGAGAACTTCTAGTGAGTTGGCCTAGATGAACTGCATCAGTGTGTAAGCTCAGGGAGATGATGTGCGAGTTGCTCACAAAGAATGAGATGAAGATCGTTGCAATCATGACAACTAAGGCCAAGAGAGTGGTTACTCGGTAGCCTAGGCGGTTGGTGACGGGTCCTGCAGCGAACACCCCAATGAAGGCACCGCATTGACCAGACTGGAAGAGGGCACTCTGCCACTTAGTTGGAATAGCAAAGTCGTTCGGTCCTGGACCGACATGGACGCCGTACCTCTGCTGAAAAGCAGGAATGGCAACAAAGTTTCCGTTCAAGAACATGTCGAACGATTCCATAACGATGGTGAAGCACATGGTGCACGCCCAAAAAGTAGCCCAGGGGTAGGTCTTGAGTGCCTCGACCACACCCATTGCATGCTCTTTGTTCTCTCCATCGTAGGCATCGGTCATGAGTTCCTTGTCGACCAAAACCTCGGATTTGGCAATGCTGTGGTTTCTGAGGTCCTCGGTGTCGACATGCTCGGCTCTCTCGCCAAAGTCGTTCTTGGACATGTTCGACGGCTCCATGTTGATCGAACGATTGCTGGTGTTCAGGACGGCCAGGACCGAGGACTACGGAGCGCGGGCAAGCCCGGCTTATAGCTTTCGTCGTACATTACGGTAAGTTACGGCAATAATCCTTCGCCGGTGAAGTCCAAGGCTTTCCTGGTTAGAATTGACCCCTGCCCACATCCCGACCCCACAATGCAACCGTGGAGATCACGAGGGGTTTCAAGACCTCACCTGACTGGTGGGCTCACTTCCGAGGGCGGCGCGGCGCAAGGAACAGGTTAGATGATCGGCTCAAGAAGTGCAGCCATCCGGCTTGGTACACGAGAGGTCACGTTCCATATGTTTCCTCGCACCTACACGTGAGGACCATGCCGGCGGCAGCATGCAGTGATGGACCGAACATCAAACGTTTGTGCATATCGACCACCTCGAGCGTCTGGCTAGAATATCGCGAACAAAGTCGGGCTGGGAGGTTTACTTGGCGTGCATATGGGACACCCGGCTGCCCCAAACTGGAAATGCGGTGGTGCCCATGGAGACTCCAATACGACTGTGGATCCGTCGAACTCGGACATCTTCGCCTTCTTTTGCCGCGCATGGATGAACACTCAGGCGTTTGTTTCCGTGGATGACAGCCGTGCTGGTGAGCCGTCATACAGACCATGCATGGTGCCAAGCAGAGTACGCAGACGAGCTCGACGAGGCAGTAGTGGAGAGGCAAGTTCGATGTTACACCCCATACCTCCTCTTCGACTGTGCGGTTCCTCCAGTCGTCTACAGTTAGAAGCCACGTATAAATGCTTCCATGCAAAGCCCGCTGTTAGAAGAGGGTAAAGGTATATACAATCTTATAATCTCGCTGTATGCTGACTTACCTTGTGCTCTGATCGTAGCCACCCCAGATCCCATAGCTACGGCGGCATTCTTTCGTGGGCGCCCTGCGAGAAAATGACTCATCAATTTGTCCTTCTTCGCTGTCCAGTAGTTCTGGGAAAAGGCCGCCACGAAGCCAACGCCCTCTTGCTCTGGGACCGGCATGTCGCACATCCCATTAGATGTCAAGATCCCCGAGTGCCACGCTCTCCATCAGCTCGCTCAAATTCGTGCGGCCCGTGTAGGAAGCGCTGTTGCTCTCCCACGGAAACTCGTACTGGTCCCCAAGCACGATGCGAGCAGTCAACTCCCACCATCCATCCTCCCAGGATGGCGCCATGCACTCCCCTTCCATGTCGCACAGCTCCATTGCAAGCTCAGCTGCCTCAGAGAAGAAAGTACGGACGTCGTTCTCTAGCGCAATCAGGCCGTACTTAGCTACCAGCGTGGCATAGCGGCGTTTGTTCCTCGCTTTCCAGTGGCCTATGACGCTGCGAATGTCCACGGACTGGCGCGCAAGGGTCTGGAAAGGATTGAAGTGTCGGCCCGTCCACCTGTACCTCCGATGCAGACCGTTCTGTTTCGTCCACCATTCATGGAAGATCTGGGATGCAGCGGCACATAGCGGTTTTGGGTCCATATAGAGATGTAGAAGCGTAACACGGTCGACAACGCTGCTCCTCAATCTTACGAAGCTTGCGTACCTCGCCACAACGCGCGCCACCAGCTGGTAGTCGAACCCGAGATCTGCGGCAAGCCTCTCTTCCGGCTCGCTGGTTGCGTCGTGTGCCCTGGAGTCCTGGAGAATGTGCTGGTAGGCAGCTATGGAGCCGACCATGGCATGCCTGAATAGCTTTTCCGACTGTAGCAGGCACGCAATGCGCAGATAAGTGAGGGGACAGGCGTAAACCTGACCGTGGCTCAGAATGAAGTCGGCCACTCGCGCACGCATTCTGTTGAAGGACCCATACTGATGGATCCAATCCATCAACTTGAGCACCACGAGTGGGTGCAACCTGGGATGGGCGTCCTCGTCCCACGTATACCATAGTTTGAGCGGATGCCCACAAAGTAGGGCAAAGCCAAGCCTGTGCGCAATGAGACCAGCGCGCATCCATTCGGCAGCTGAAGGACCGGCCAAGGCGAACTCGTCGATGCTCGGCCAATCCGGCCATTTTCCGGGAATTGCGACCTCGTTGAGGACAGCGAGTCGAGTGGCTGAAGGTGTCGGAACGGCCTGTAGCACAGAGTCAGCACTCGAATCGGATTGGGAAGTTCACCCACGCACCTTGCCCACCAGCACATTCTCTGTACACGTAGGAAACTCGAGTTCGAAGTGCTTCATAACACCATCCCCGCCTCCACGCACCCACACACTGCTAAGCCCAGCCCGCCAGACTTCGTGTGACTCGATCAGCAAACGGCTGGGTATGATGATCGTGTCCTCTTCCGCCGGAGACAGTGAGATCATGACATCGCCGCCCTCAATGTAGATGCCCCGTTTCGCTAGTCGCTCCTCGGGTACTGGCTCGTGCGAAAGGAGTAGGAAGTGTCGATCGAGGTCCACCCCATGCGAGCTTGTGTAGAAGTCATCGATGTCGAAGTCGGGATCGTCGATGGCATACTTGTAGTAGGGTGGACTGCCATCTTCGGGCACGGTCGGAGGCGCCATTGACCAGACCACTGGCGACGGAGCGAGGAAGTTGGACATAGTGAACTTTCGGTATTCGTGCGCTGGGCACGTCTTCGAGTCTCGTTGCGCGATCTAGTACTTCTAGAAATTGGTAATAGTGCTATGAGTGGTAGCGAGCCTCAGCGAACGTATGCTGCGTGTGATGCTGTAAGTCTGATACGTCCTCGAGCCTCGCTGCACGATGCAATCCTTCCGAAATCTGGAAACAATGCCATGAGTGGTGGTGCTGGTTGCAAAGAGGAGGAAGAGCCGAGCGTTGTAGGAAAGGAAGTATGTATATATCTCGATCACGAAATGAGGAAGGTGAGTCAAAGAAGCACGGGCCAGCGGGAAGCACCGAGACGCTCGATGCAGTGAATGTAAACAAGAAAATTGCAGTGTGAACGGAAAGGCCGCCAAATCCTGAGCAGTGAAGACGGGCAAAGACATATTCATCGATGTCGTTCACGTTAAACCTCTGTCCCGTTTGCTGGTCAGTAACGCAAATGTCGTGTCGAACAAAAGTGAGACTGGCAGCGCTCGTTCGTTGCACTCGGTCGTGGTCCTCAGGACTTCGCATCACGGTCAGGTGTGTCGTCCGCACCGTGACTTGTTCTTGCTTTCTCTGATCAGCAACACGAACTACCCGCCGGCGGAAGCCAAGACTTACGTATATCCTCATCATAATCGCTCGCGGTCCTCAAACCCTCTCTGTCACATGCAAACAGCAAGCGGCGACCACCGAGAATATTCATAAGGTCAGAGATGGCAACAGCGAATCGAATACATTACACTTTATGTACACTCCCCGTCCCCATCCCCATCCTATCACGTCCATCACTATACTCATCCTCATATTCCTCAATGCTAGCTGGGCCCATGCAATCAAGCTCTGTACATTCCCGCCCATGAACGGCTCGTAGTCTAGTCGCAATGCACGTATGCCAGCCATATTCCGCATACGCCTAGTCCTACCAACATATTCTTAAAAACCAAATGGATTCTGCGGAGCTGCAGTACAATTTCGTCAGCACATACCCATGACCACCAGGAAAAGGGGAAGAAAGACTTACTAGCATTAGCCAAATTCGCCCTCCCAGTCGGCTGCGGCATCAAAGGCCTCGCACCACCCCCCGTAACTCCAAACCTTACAGGCGGCGGTGGTCCCGTCTTTTGCGGTTGCAGAGGCTGCAATGGCTGCGAAGGTCCAAAAACCCCACCAGTCTGTTGCGGAGGCAACTGCGGGACAGGCGGCACTTGTTGCTGTTGAGCGTAGCCATTCATTCCGCCATTCATACCATTCATGCCTGTAGGTTGTGTCATATTAAACCCAGGCTGCTGCTGCTGGCCGTACCCGGTGGGTTGAGCTTGTTGGAACCCATTCTGCTGTTGACCAAAACCAGTCTGCTGCGGTGAAAACTGATTCTGCAATCCACTAGGCACGGGCTGGAAAGGCTGTCTCGGTGGGTCTGCGAAAGGAGAACCAGTCTGAGACCCATTAACCAGCGCCTGGTTATACGAAGGCTGTGCATAGCCCGTGGGCTGCGTCTGTTGGTACCCTTGCTGGCCGAAACCGGGTTGTTGCTGCTGCCCTTGGAAGCCAGTAGGTTGCCCATACTGCATCCCCGCCTGCGCCTGCCCAAATGAGCTCTGCGGTCTAAACGCCAACCCCGTTGGTTGCGGTTGGAGGGCAGGGAAGTTCTGCTGCATAGCTTGCACGCCCATTTGCTGGGGCTGCTGCTGAAACCCATTCATCTGCCCTTGCTGCCCCGGGTACCCAGTCTGCTGCGGATACATCTGCCCCTGCCCTTGCGATTGGTAGCCTGTAAGTTGTGCCTGCAACGGCGGAGGCGGTCCAAACTGTCCACCACCGCTCTGCTGAGGATTGAAACCCGGCGCGCTCGCTGCTCTTGGCGGCGGAGCCAGACCTGTAGCTTGGGATATTTGGGCAGCTGGAGCCTGTGGTCTCTGTCTCGGTGGAGCGAGAGCAGCGATCTTGTCGAAGAGAGCTTGATCTGCGTGTGGAGGTTGCTGGGGTTCCGCAGGAGCCTGTTGTTGTTGTTGTGGTGCTGGCGCGGGAGCAGGAGGTTGTTGAACAGCAGTAGGTTGGGGCTGCAAAGGCATAGCCAACAAACTCAAATCATCATTCATCTTCGGCTGCTCCACCTTCGCCGGCTCCGCAGGCGGCCTCTCAGCTGTGGGAGGTCCCTGCGACTGCACAGCAGCCATCGCCGCCGTCCTCGCAGGCTTAACATCCCACGCATCATCCTCAAACCCTCCCGTCTGCTGCTGTCTTGCCGGCGCACCAGTCATCGCGGTAGCCTTACCCTCCTCCCTCCCAGCAGGCTTAGGACTAGCACCTCCCTGCCTGAAAGCCGCCTCATCAACAGTATCGTTCGTCTGTACCGCAGGCGCCGGCCTCCCCTTCCTGGTATTATTCCTCAGCGCTCCTCCCGGCCCACTGAATAGACCGCCGTTGACCGGCTCGATCTTATCATCTTGCCCGGCACTCGGACTCAACGGCGCTCCTGCACCAGCCGAGGGCGCCCGACCGTATTTAGAGTCGAGGTGTTTCATCACCCTCAGAATATCCCCTTCCTTGAACCCCAGCGTCCGTAGGAGCTGCTGATTGACATCAGGCAAAACCTCCGGCCCCATCTGATCCCTACTAAACGCATTCGCGTACCTCTCACAAATCTGCGGATTAACACCACACTGCAAAAAGAAATCAAACCAATCATATCCCTCTTCCTTCTGGATACTCGCGCCCGCAACACCCCCTCCGCCACCACCACCACGGGACGAAGCAGAAGGCTGCCCATTAACCCCTCTCCTCTCATCCTTCCTCTTCTGCACCGTATTCCTTCTCTTGATATCTGAGAGCGGTTTCTCGTCGTCCAAACTCGTCCCTGTGGCGTCTTCAACGTACTCGAGATCCTCGACCGACATCTTATTGACAGGGACCGCGATCTTAACGCCGTTCATCTTGTGCAAGTGGATTTTACCGTCGCGGAGGCCTATGAATTCGGCTTCCACTTTGAAAGTTCCGGAGCGGTCGGTCCAAGTCCTGACGCGGGTGGAGTTTGGTTTACTTTTCGGTTTGTCGGAGTCTTTAGCTGAGCGACGTTGAGAGTCTGAACCGCGCTGCGAGCCCCTTCGGCCTGTGCTTTCACCCGCTAGGCTGGAGTGCCGTTCAGGTATCGGGTCTTTGGAGGACTTGGCTGCTTGTTTCGCCAGTCGTTCCTCCTCCAGCCTGTTCTGCTCGACGGTAGATCTCGCAGCATTCAACCCACTGACACCCTCACTCCCTCGCTGAATCATCCCCGTAATCTCGACATAACTACTAGGCACAACCCCCTGCTTCCCATTCTTCAACCTCCTCACCATCCACCACTCCTCGCTCTTCTGATCATCCAAAACAACAACTTCATCGTCCACCGCAACCGTCACCTCATCTTCCCCCTGCGCCATGAACTCATACAACATCTTCCCCTTCTTAATTCCACCACTTCCACTTCCCGCAGAAGCAGCTATCACCTCCCTCAACCCCTCAGCCCTTACAGCACCAGCCAACTCACCCAATTGAGCCACAATCTCCTGCGCGGTATCCTTGGCTCCAGCATGAAAATCCACACTCTTACTTGGTCTAACCAACTCCACGAAAACGTGTTTCCCTTCAATCGAGTAATGTGTCAACTTCTCTGCTGTCCACTCTTTGCTTGGTCCATCTTTGCTCTTTTCGGGGGAGATCATGATGACGCCTTTTGCTTGGTTGATGCCGAGGGTTGTAGGCATTTTCTTGTTCTTGCCCATGTGGGAGACCATTTCGTGGACGTTGTAGAGGTGGAAGCCTCCTGGGGAGCGGAGACCGTGGTCGAGTTCGTCGTCGGCGGGTGTGAAGCCTGCGGGGCTGTAAGAGGTGTTTTGTCGGCCGTACGGAGGTGAGGGCTGCACGCCGGGTGGCTCTTGGAAGCGTGGGCTGGCGTATTGAGTCCGTGTGGGTGGTGGAGAGGGCAAAGCTTGGCTCTGTGGTCGCGCTGGCATCGGTGGTGGTGGGCCTTCTTCTTCACTCTCTTCGGGTGTATATTGTGGTCTTGAGGGTAGTGGTGGTGATGCCAGTCCACGGTCCACGTCTGTGCGTCTCACCCCGTTGTTGCCACCCCCCACCCGATCCCCCGACTGCTGCGCTCCACCAGTCCGCTGTGCAATAATACCCGCCAACGCCGCAGCCGGGTTCGCAGATGCAGGCTCAGGCGAGGGTGTCGGTCCCATGCCCGGATCAGGATAATCCGCTTCACCCGGTAACGGCCCATCATCCGGCGGCTGCTGTGGTCTCGTAGACATAGGCGGCGGTGCCAACTCCCTCTGCGAATGTGCCGGCGGAGACGCAAGAGGCGAACCCACCTCCTCATGATGTGCCGCCGCCGCCGCCGGAGCTCCACTCTTCTCAATATAAATCGCCGGCGCAAAGCCATACTCCCCTCCAGCACCCACCAACGTCCAGTCCGGATCACTCTCATCAAACACCTCCAGCGCCACGCCCTCGGCAAAACTCAGCTCTTCGTCCGTCTGCTTCGCATAATCATAAAGCGCTTTCGCTTTGCTTATCGGCCTCACGGGCTCCACGTAGTTATTGGGTACGAGGCCCTCCGGCTCATCTTCGTCTTCAGACGCGGCTTTCTTCTTGCACTTCCACCACGCGTCTTCCGTGCTCTTTTCTAGCACGAAGAGCAAGTCGCCTTCGCTGATCTCGAGTTCTTCGGCGGATTGGGGCGCGTAGTCGTAGATGGCGCGGCAGACGTCGAGGAAGACCATCTTGGCGGGTATATGTGTCCAGAAGCTATCGCGGTGAGGGAGGCATCAAAGATTATACGGGCATGTATGAATGAGCGCAAGTCGAGGGATGCACTCAATGGTGGCCGGCCCGCGGGAAAGGAGGCGCGCTTGCTGGCGAGTCGATTAGACGTCGCTCGCGTGTTGTAGAGATGCGCTTTCGCCTGTGTGGTCGAGATACAGGCTACAGCCTTCGCCAAATCCAGTGCAGTTTGTGTGTTTGGTAAGGTACCGAGTCTCTGCAGTGTTTCCCTGAATAACCGCTAGGCTCAGAGATGCTGAACCGGGCCAAGCGTCATCTCCGCAAGCCTTGACCAACTTTGGCACGTGCGGCGCTCCACTCTACTGACATCCAAGTGGTCTTTGCTCTGTCGACCTTCTTCAACCTTGCTTCTTGAACGAATACGATGCTTGATGTGATTACTATATGCTACTTCGTGGAGCTCAAGGCAGGCGCGGTCGTAGAAGTAGAAACATCACTTCTAAGTCGACCCGCTGACGAGCTCTTGGAGCTGACGACGCCTTCTTTCAGGTGCACAGCTCACGGGTGTCCCAAAGGTCAAGGCTGCACACCACCAGACGCAAACACGTTCACCAACTCCATGTAGATTGTAGTGATGAAGACGGTAGTAATAACAGCTCCCAGATTAATGCACATTGCGCAAGTCTCTAGGCTATCCACCGCAAGCCTGCGGGACTGATCAGTGACCACCCGCGAGAGTCGTTTCTCTGCCTCCATCTATCCATCGATCAAAGTCTCGAAGACAGTCTTCCAACGCCGGAAGACCTCTGGCACGCAAAGCCGCTCTGTTCTGGCTGATGTCTTCGCTCCACCAGTCTCCTTCCGCTGTCTCGGCGAGATTTCCAATATGCAGAGGTCCGCAGGTCTTTGATCCCAGTGTATCAGTACCTCGTGAATGCAGCGCTCTCATTGCTTTCGACGGACTTGCAGAGCATGGCAGTCGTAGAGCAACATGCATGTGAAAATGGGACTTGGAAGCGAGACGGGAGGTAGTACACGCGCTCCTTCCTCATGTCATTAGGCTTTCACATCCTGAAACATGACATTCAAAACTGCGTTGCCGGTAACAACAGCGACAACGTCGAGTTTTTGCTTCTGCCAAACACGATGTGCAAACCTCGCAACAGAGCTTCACACAGAGCTCACACTCCATACCCTTCCCCAAAGCCCACTCAAAGCCACATCGCACACCCTCTCGCACATCCTCTCGCACATTTCCTATCTCTTACCTCCTATCACCGCTAATCACTGACCGCAGCTCATAGCTACACCTCCGTCCGGTCCTCACCGAGATGACTACGCCACCAGTCAAAACGTGCACCCTCACCTTCAGCGACGCCTCAACAAGCGACACCAAGCTCCTGATTGGCGGCCTGTACCTTATCACTCCTTACGAGTATTTGACGAGATTGTATCCGCGGTTCTTCGATATTCCGCCATCGGTGACTGCGCCGTTCATCCCAGCAACGCCGTGCTACCCAGGGAGTGCTGGGGCGGAGTCCGGGAGCTTCTGCGCGGTAGCCAGAGATGGGGATGGGACCGTAGCGGCTCATGGATGTGGAAGTGAGGGCGTTGGAGATGGAGGAGGGAGATTCACGATTCTCCATGCAGTTCAAGGCGTCTCGTGGTGTGAAGACGTCCACCTGCCTCTTCAAACCGAAGGGATGAGAGCGGGAGACTCGTTCATCGCGATAGTGGATAGCGAAGAGGTCTGGGAGAAAGTGGGCTATAGGTTAAAGGATGCTAGGGTGGGTGAAGTGAGGTACGTCTGACTTTCTTTCGTTTCCCACCTTTCTACTGGAGCTCAGCACTGCACAGCAGCCGATATGCTGGCGTAACAAAAAGCCAGACCTTCGGAGAACAACGCAAGCTGCAGCACCGACCACGGGCTCACAACTTTTCTGGGATGCTCTGACGGCGGCGCTCTCCGCAACACAGCATCTTCTACTCCCGCCCGTAACAGCCCCTGCGGAACAATAGACCATCAACGTTTGCGAGATGCGATCGATTGCTAACTCGTCCATCAACATAGCTCATCAGGCGCTTTCAAACCCACGCCCGGCCTAGGCGACGATATCATCATCCTTCTCCCCCTCTCCACCCCACTAATGACCGTCCCTCACCGCGTCGGCCCCCGTGCCTCATTCGTCCCAGTCCCCATCTACGCACCTGTCCCCATCCCACCTCCACTCCTCAACATCATCGACAAAATCTGCGACGACATGAATCGTCCCCCAGGCATCGCGGGAGTAGTCAACACGCTCACCGCCGACGGAGGGCTGTCTAGGGCGTATGTCCTGACTCATCTCCAGGACATTCTCGGCGGCTGCAAAGACATGAAGGCTGCAAGCAGAGGTTATCAAAGCTGGGAGTACGATCCTTCAGGCATGGTAATGAGTAGAGGCATGGGGAATAGACGGAAAGCGGACGCTGCTACCTTAGTCCTTCGCCCCAACAGTCCGTTGTGGCCTTTCAGAGGGAATTTGGCGTTGTGGGATATCAAGGTTTGGAAGAGTCTGTGTGAGCCGGCTTCTGTGAAGATGAGTACGGGGGGGTTGGAGGGGTCGAGGGTGGATGAGATGAATTGGTAAGTTTTATCCCTGCTCCTCGAACGATCGGGAGAATGCCGAAGAGCTGCCTGTGGGGCTGCTGGGACATGTTGCTGACGAGATGTTTTATAGGCAAGATGTGTTCGAGGATAAGCGCGAGCGTGAGAGGTACTGGGTAGGATGTCCGGGCGATCCGCTTATGGGTGTTGGGTATGATGAGGGATTGGATCTGGGTCACGTTAGTGAAGGCTTCGCGGATGACGTTCCGGATTCGGAGACGGGCTTGACTGAAGATGTGGAGGCTGTTGGCTGTGCGGAGATGCTTGCTGCACGTGAAAACAGATGGATGAGTCGGGATTGAGCAACTGTCGGAGACGGGAGTGGGAAAGTGCATGGTAGATGGGAGATGACGGCGTTTTCTTGGCTGGCTTTGAGATACCCACGGATGCATGGAGGGCGTTTGGAATAGCACAGAAAGCGTTGGTCATCTGAAGTCCGTTATGCCAGGTGTCTGTTTGTTCGTTAAGCCATGCGAGCTGTGAGATATCCACAAATGCATGGATGGCGCTTTGGTAGTCTGGTGAGTATTGATCATTCGGAGATGCAGATCAGCTGCTTCACGGATCACCTTTGGGCTTCTGATACTGGTCTCAGCGCAGCGAAGGGATATGTTAGCTGTACGTGAGCGGCTGCTTTCTGCGGAAACGAAGAGTTGCATGGCTGAAATTGGCGGTGTTAGCCGTTGAATTTCAGTTACCCACGCAAGCATGGAAGTTGTCTCCATAGCTGCATAACTCATTCATCATCCAGAGATGGACGGTGTACGACCCGCCGGACTACGGCGATCGCTAACCATAACACCTCATCCTCAACCCCCCCGACTCCTCCTCACGGCCCAGCCCCAGCACCACTCTTCTTCTTCTTATCCTCAACCTGCTCAATATTATCCTCCGGAATCTCCTCATGATTCTCCTGCAACCAGTCCAGTATATCGTCTGACACATCCCCCTGCACAGTAATCTCCTCCCCTCCACTCGCAGTCTTCGTCACCGAACTCCCCGTAGCGAACTTCTTCCCAAAAGCCTTCGCTATCGTCTTCAGATCCAGTCCAAACTGCTCTAAGCCACTGACCTCCGTCACATACTTTCGCTTATTGCGCTCAACCCTCTTGATGATGACTTTGGAAGTCGCGCGTTTCTCGTTATCGCGCGCTTCCTGGGCTTCGGCTTTCGCGGCTTTCTTTTGTGCGTCTTTTTCGGCGCGTTTTTGGGCGTCGACCGAGAGGGTGGAGAGTTGGGCTGCGGCGGCTTCGGGGGAGTAGATTTGGGCGTGGAGTTGGGGGTGCTTTGCTTCGAGCCAGTCGGAGCATTTTTTCGTTGTGCCGCCGTATTCACAGTACTGTATCAAGGGTGTTAGTGGTGGTGGAGGCGGTAAGGGAAGGGTGATGGTGGCAGAGAGCGTACCTACTTCTGGTGGGAGGGTGCAGACGCCGCAGTAGACGACTGTCTTTGGGGGGCGGGAGTCTGGTTCTGCCATATCTGCGAGGTTGCTGTCCAAGAGCTTTGGGTTACGGGAGTCGTAGAGAGATGGAAGTGTTCTATAAGTGAAGGCGAAGAGAGTATGAGTATGAGGACGAGAACGACGATGGAGGGGTGGTGGGGGAGGACTGCTGCCTAAGGCATGTCTCATCCGCGCATCTTCGAATCCGGAGGCCAGCAGCTAGCGTCAGTCTCAGCCGATCGAATCACAGCTCGACTATCCCCGACATCGCGAGTCATTGGTGATATGCCAAGGCGCGAATCTTCGGATCTTGGAGCCATCAGCTAGCGTCCATCGTAGCCGAGCCAATAGGTTAGCGTACAGCGCAGGACCTCAGTCTCCCTTTCCCTTTCCTGCCTTCACCATCGGCAACATTGATCTTGCGGCGTGGCGTTCTGACGAGCACAGCCGGTCGATCAGTATGTATCCCTGGGCCGTTTCACAGCTTGCTGCGGTCACATTGGAGCCTCTCAACGACGACCTTCAGCTAGGCATGGCCACGATGAGGCTGCGAGCCTTGCCTCTTTGCTTGGGAATGACTTGCAACACCAGGACAGCGGATAGCATTCTTCATAAAACTTCAGTTTCTGAGTACCATACAGACTTGTCGCACGCAGGCTTCTTCGCCGTCTCGTTCCCTTACCATTCGCTCGCCTTCTCGTTCCCTTACAAGCCCCTCCAATTCAACAACTCGTGCACTCAAGAATGCCAAAGTCCTGTAAGAGCATTGCAGTTGCAAGGAATGCTCTTCGCGCCTATTGAGTAGACTCCACTCGAGTCTTGCATACATAGCTTTTACATCGAGTTCGGGGCACAGGACGTGTGTGAATTGACCTTCTGATAAAATGGTAGTCGGGCTGAGTTCGCTTTCCCGACGGGGGAGTAATGGGGTGGTATGCAGGATAGGCATCTTATTGTGCAGGGGCCTGAAGCCCTCTTGGACATACCCAAGACTCACTGAGTCATCATGCAAAAGAAGCGAAAACTGTCCATAGTGCAGGGCCCATCCACCCTTCAGTACAAAGGTGAAGCCTCTACCGAATGGTGTCTGAGGAGGCCCTCGTTGTGGCTCGCGTGTACATCGGTGTGACGTAGAGGATGACCTCCATTCATACTTGAACATCTCAAAGTCCAAGGTCGAAGTCCTCTGCCTGTAGGAACGAACCATGGACCATCCGCCCTCAGAAGGAGTAAACTCTCCCGGCCCGCACGGCTCAAGGTGGGATTCAACCGAAAGAACCAGGTTATACTTGGGCGTGTCGATCTCGTCTTGCAGTGATAGCTGGGTCACAACACTCGCAGGTGTAAGGCCCAAGGCGGTCTCAAGTCGCACGAAATCAACCACATCGGTCTTTGGAGGACTTCGTTCAGATTGGAGAAAGTCCATGGCATTCATCAACAGCTGTTGCGATGAGATACTGTAATCGACTCCGAAGCGAGATCCACCGTCTACCATCCCAAGCACAGCGAAAACGTGATCTCGCATGTCGGAGCAAAGGTGCTTGGCGAGTTCTGCTGCGACAATGGGTAGCGGGCGTTCCACGGAATTTCCGCGATCGTACCGGCCATAGTTACTCAGAATGGCTCCTACCTGCTCCGACTTGTCACTTGGGAAGCCAGTGGTCATCCAGATCGGTTTTCCTGATGCAGATGCAAGAACTGCGTATGCCGTCGTGAGTGCGGACACATTGATAAGTTCAGAACCCGATACGACGAATGCACGTTGTGCAAGAGCAATCTCCTGTGATACCCACACGAGTCCAGTAGTCGCTGGCGAAAAGTCTTCCAACAGATTCAACAACACTCTGCTCCGTCGTGAGAGGATTGATATTGGGTTGATCGTGGTACTTGTCGAAATGTACGCCCATCTCTCTAACCGCTTCTCGACTAAATTCAGTCTGCTCGCTCGCCTCGCCTAACCACGCCAGTACATGACGCGCGTTACTATACACTGCGCCCATTTGGCGGACCTGGTGACTCCTTTCCGGTACGTTGTCTTGGTTGATGCAGACAGCATCGATCCAGAGATTCGCGTGATGCATCTTAGAGAAGTCGGTATCACGACAATGCCTTAAAAACCTCCAGATGTTGTCCCGTAGCAACACCGTCTTGCCATAAATAGTAGCATTTCGCAAAGGTGTTGACGGTCCCCAAGCGTATGACACTGCATCGTATGCTTTGGCCTCCCATTGGTAGTGGGGGCACATCGTGATATGCCACGCACACTGCTTCTTACTATGGTGGTGTACCGGAGCCATCGCATCGAGGTCCACAGTCCGCAAGGACAAACATAAGGTGCCATATCCAGTTCGAAGTAGGATGTTGAGCAACCGGATTGAGCGGGTGGACAGGTCCAATGAGTCCCACACGTACTCCTGCGTGTCCATCTCGGCGATGATTTAGCAGTCAGTAGAAAACTGAGTGTCAGACTGAGAGAAGTAGGAAAAGACCCGTAGCCCAGGTGGCTATGGCGAGGCTGTGCTGGATATCCATATGTATCTTGCATGCTCGCTTATTGATGGATCTTCAGCTTGGTGTGTCGAACATGTGTTATCCGAGCTGCGCACTCCATAGACCCACTCAAAAGACCTCGCCTAACCAGCTGCTGGTTGTCGATGGCGGAGGCCGTCATTGAGACCGCCATTCCACATGAACGTTTTGTGTTACATCTTTTGAGGGGAAGGAGGTTGTTCATGTTGTCTTGGTGAAAGGAGGTGCGGAGGTCGGATTGGCTCGAGACGGAAACCTCACCATGTCATTACTTTTTGCGCCTGAGGCTCCCAAAGCTCCCATTCTCTGAACATGCCTTTGCGACTCTTGACACTTCGCTCGTTTGTCTGCGCTCTTCTGGCTGTCCTTGTCGCTGTACTGTTACTAGAGTGGCGCTCGCAATGTGTCGATGATGGCCTCTCTTTGCCCTCTTGTCTCACACTCCCTCACCTCTCCGCGGCCATGTCAGCGTCCTTCGTTTCGCTCCCATTGGGCTATATGAGATATGCCAATGCTACACTACGATCGTCCACCAAGAGCCTACCATCGCTGAGCAAGATGCCACTGCGTCAGGCCCAGCCATACTCCAGCAATGCGCCGTCAAAGTCGACCTTCACCTATCGCCTAGCAGCAGCCGCAGCAGGGAAACGCACACCTTCCCGACCTCCCAAAGCAGGACAGGACTACTGGATGTATACTTCGACGCACGGGAACGCCAAACCTCCCTACCTACGATCGACCAAGCCGGACTCCGGCGAAGACGCCTTCTTTGCGACCACCGTGGGTGGCAGCAAGCATCATGTAGCATTCGGTGTCGCAGACGGCGTGGGAGGATGGCAAGATCAGGGCGTAGACCCCTCTGAGTTCAGCCACGGGCTTTGTGGGCTTATGGCAGGAACGGCATACATGCATGAAGGGCTCGAGGAGGGAAAAAGTGTGCGGCCGCAACAGCTCATGCAGACGGCTTATGATGCTGTGATCGGCAACCCTAGGATAGTGGCAGGAGGTTGCACAGCGAGTCTTGGTGTTGTGGATGGGGCTGGGAAGCTGGAGACTGCGAAGTGAGTACAGCAAATCCGCCAGACGAGAGCTGCCACTGACGAAAGCCGACCATAGTCTGGGCGATTCCGGCTTCCTCATCATTAGCCCGGGTAAAGTCGCACACCGCTCGCATGCCCAGACTCATGCCTTCAATACGCCCTACCAGATGTCTAAGGTACCACCGAAGATGCAAGCGCAAAACGCGATTTTCGGCGGCTCAGCGCACTTCTCCGAGACGCCTCGTCAGGCAGACGTAGAGAACTACCAACTAAAGCACGGCGACCTGGTCCTCTTCGCAACAGACGGTGTTTGGGACAACCTCTCCGCGCAGGACACCCTAGCCATTGTGACGAAGGTAATGCAAGAGCAGGGCTACTGGTTCAAGAGCCACAACTTTGCAGGCGCTGAGACTATGCTGAATGGCTCGATGGTGAGCTCGTTGCCACAGAAGGTGGATCAGATGCAAGAACAGAGATACTTGCCTGCGCTGCTGGCTACCGCTGTTATGCGCGAGGCTAAGGTTGCTGGGCTGGACAGGAGAAGAGATGGGCCTTTCGCGAAGGAGGTCAAGATCAATTTCCCTGGGGAAGCATGGGAAGGTGGGAAGCCGGACGATATTGCTGTGGTTGTTTGCGTCGCTGTTGAAGACGGCCAGGCGGCTAAGGATGAGAAGCCGATCAAGGCCAAGTTATGAGGGTACCTTATCCCAAGAGAGAATCAGTGCAAACTCACTCGGACTTGCCGGCACCGGCGGACTACTAGACGACCACTACCATACCATACGGCCTTGCCTAGAAGGGAGTGCATGCGGTTCCCGGGCGCCGTGGGCTCGTAGTTGCAGCCCTACAGTTTCAGATCTGTACGGACTCACGAAGAACGGTCGCTGTATGATATCACTCATCGACCTAGGCCAGGATATCCTGTTTCGGCCGCGTGAAACACGTGCGTGGCGATGTGTAAGCGGCAGAGTGTTCGGTACGTGATCCCCGCAATTCTGAACCCACGGATATGGGCCAGCCGGGCCAGCCAAGGCAGGTCAAACGCATTAGGCCGGGGTCGTCATTGCCAGGACTGCAACCGGCGGGGCACGAGCGATAGGTTCTGGATAATAAGGACGGTGCGACCGCTCTCATGAGACAAGCCTTTTGCGGTCTCTGGTTGCTCGCGACCTGCAAGGCTGGACTCGTCGATATGCGGCTTAATAATCTGGCTTACGTCCTTGCACTCTCACCATTAGCTTCAGCCTTCAACTGCTCACCGTCTGGTTTCCGAAGCATCCTGCCAGCCAATGCGTCAGTAACGTTCGCCTATCCCGTGGCGGAGAATGCGACCTTCCAGGTACCCGTTGGCGACATAGCCTACCCAACCTCGCCTACGGAGCTGCCAGGCCTTTGCGTCGTCCAGATTAATGTAACATCAAGTCCATCCTCGGCCTTCAGCTTTGGCCTCTTCCTACCTCAAAACTGGAATGAGCGCTTCCTGGCAACAGGAAATGGCGGTTTCGCAGGCGGCATCAACTGGCTGGACATGGCGGCCGGCGTGCATTATGGCTTCGCTTCCATGTCGACGGATACTGGCCATAACAGCACCTCCGGCGACCTGACTTGGGCATTAAACGAGCCAGAAATGCTTGTCGATTGGGGCTACCGTGCTATGCATGGCTCGACGGTGATGGCTAAGCAGATCATCGAAGCTTACTATGGTTGCTCAATCAAGTACAACTACTACTCCGGCTGCAGCACAGGCGGTCGTCAAGGTCTCCGAGACATCCAGCTGTATCCCGATGACTTCCACGGTGTTCTTGCTGGAGCTCCTGCGTGGTGGACGAGCCATCTTCAGACCTGGACGCTGAAAGTTGGCTTGTACAATTGGCCGGTCGACGCACCGCATCATATCCCTGAAGCGCTGTTCGCTGCCATTGGAGCGGAGGTACTGAAGCAATGTGATCCACAAGACGGACTGGTTGATACCATCATAAGCGATCCGGAGGGCTGTGACTTCTTCCCAGAAGCACTGCTTTGCGGTCCGAACGTTACGAATGGTACGGCAGCCGGATGTTTGACTTCTGCGCAGATTGAGACGCTGTATTTGATCTACAACGACTACGTCGACTGGAACCAGTAAGCGTCGGCGTCCGCGTCATATTCGCTCAAGTAGCTGACATGCTTCTGTAGAACATTCATCTTCCCGCACCTCCAGCTAGGCAGCGAAGCGCAGTACGCTTTCCTACTCGGCGGCGCCGAGCCAAGTAGCTACGGCACCCAGTACGTTCAGGACATGGTGCTCAACGACCCAGAGTGGAACTTCTGGGACTTCAACTACTCGATCGTCGAGCTTGCGGACAAGGTCCAGCCCGGGAATGCTACGGCATACGACTTTGATCTTTCCCCCTTCCACGAGCGAGGCGGGAAGTTATTGCAGTACCACGGCCTAAGTGATGGGCTGATAGCGACCGGAAGTAGCGTTTACTTCTACAAAGAAGTTCTGAAGACGTTGATGCCAAAGGGTATCGAGCTGGACAGCTGGTACCGCTTCTTCCTGGTTCCGGGTATGCAGCACTGCGCCGGTACACCTACGGATGTCAACGCGCCTTGGTACTTCGCCGGAGCGAATCAAGCTGGAGCTCTCGATACGAGCGTGCACTCTGTTCCGGGTTTCATGGATGCGAAGCACGACGCATTGTTGGCCTTGATGGCTTGGGTGGAGAACGGGACCGCGCCGGATAGCCTTGTGGCGACGAAGTGGCATAATGATACCATTCAGGACAACGTGATGAGGCAGAGACCTTTGTGTCCGTATCCGAAGCAGGCGAAGTATATTGGGAGGGGGGATCCGGATGAGGCGGTGAATTGGAGGTGTAAGTCTCTCTATGATATGAAGGCGCAGTACTGATAGCGGTTCAATCCGCCTGAAGGTTTCGCACTGCGCGCCCTGGGTTCTTGTCAGCGAATGAGGATAGCTACTCGGAATGTCAGCGCAAGCAGCCTCCAAGATTGAGTCCCTGGGTACAAGACACTGCCATTTCTCGCTAACAGCCTCTGCCTACTTCAATAAGCCGCGGAGAGCAACGATGGTCTTGTTGCGACTGGACTCCGTTTCCACGGTTAGGAGCGTCTTACGGCTCGGATCCGGCCTGTCGTCTATTCCGCCGAAGGACTATTGGAAGTGCTCGTTCTTCTCGGGGTCATGCGGAATAGCGGTGTTACCCACATCCGAGTCCTCAGCAGCATCGCTCGTATCGGTCGGCAGGCTGAAAAGAGGTCCGGCATCTGGCTGAGAAGTCATCACCGTCGCCTGGCTGTCTGGGGTGCTGAAGCACGGTTTCAAGTTGTGTTCCTTGTTGTCCTCCGTCTCAAAGCCGATCGCCATTCATGCCCATTCCACCAGGTGGCTATACGGCTGTTCGAATGCCGCCCGCTTCTTGTCGAATGCTTCGGAGTCGTTCGAGTATCTCCGAGGCCCGTCGACCCTAGGGCATGGGCAGCGCGGGAGCTGGTGTATCGGCCAGCAGGCGCTTTGCGGCGGCGGGAGCCTCTAGGGATACTTCGATGTATTCACCAAGCTCTCCGAACAGATTCGCGAGCTATGCGCAGTTTTAGCCGCTCGTAGGTCAAGCATGACTTGCTGTTATGAGGCGAAAGGCGGTGATGTCTTTGGTGAAAGACCCTTGGGAACGGTTGCCAGCCTATTGGTGCTTGAATTCGAGCTGTGGGTATCTTTGTGGTGTAATGGCGCAGTGCCTGTAGGTGAAGATGTTGGTTGAAGTCCATCATCAATAATGTGGTGTATGTGGTACGTGCCTTGGTGGCTTGGATGGGCAGAGTCTTTCACGTGCGGTCTGGGAGATCTGCGGAGCTTCCCGCAAGAAAACAAATGTGACGGTTCCAATTCTCGAGCTTTCACAGCTTTGCAACCACGTTGCTACTAGGCAAAGACACTAGTTCCTGTCTCTAATCAAAACGATACTGACGAGATGACTACCGCCTTCCACATTGAAGCGTTCGAGAAGACAGAACAGCCACTGAAAATTGATGATAGCTATGGAGCTGGCACCGTCGACGCTGAGCACGTTGTCAAGCCTCTTCGCCAGCTACACAGCCTTCAAGACGATGCCGAATCCATTGCTCAGCGGTTCGACAATGGCACGGCTGACAAAGAAGAGATCCTCGACTTTCTATACAACGTAAAAGACCGGACTGCGAACGCGGTGGACTTGCTCGAGTGGTTCTGTAAGAAGATTCCACCATCAGCCATGCCCTCGGAAGAGTCGGCGGTGAAGGCTCAACAAGTGTTCGATATACCGGAGCTGCTCGAGCATATCCTACACTACCTCCCGCCGCGCGCTTTGATTAGTGCTCGCCAGATGAACCGCACTGCCAACGCTACCGTAGCTAGCTCAATCAAGCTGCAGTCGAGTCTCTGCCTCTCACCAATCCCGAGCGCGAACTTCACCACCCCCTTCGACAACTGGACGTTTCCCGGTCTCAAGCTATCGCGCGGTGATAGCCCGCCTGGATTGGAAGAAGGGAAGATTGTGGTAAAGGGTAAACTTGGCAATAACGTGAGGCGAAGCTTGGCAAGAGTTGGGATCAATGTGCGACGAATGCTTCTTTGTCAGCCGCCAATCTACGAAACTCACCTGCGGGTGGCATGTTGCTGGAGTTGGGCAGAGCAACCTATCAGTTCGCCGACGGGCCTCACCGTTGGAGACCTTCTTGATGAAGTGGCGAACGTGCGCGAAGACCACAAACTATGTCCCGGAGCATCCGTCGAGGACCTGGACGAAGAAGGGTTCGCACATGCCTGTGTGGAGTTCGAGGGCATAGTGACGTTGTCTCCCGAAGCTATAAGCAACAGACAGCCCACCAAAAGCCAGCAAAAAGGACGAAAGCAGAGGCAGCACGATAAGGAGGATCCAGTCGCTCGGGAACTCCGATTCTACACGGACGCCAAGACACGCGGTATGCTTATCATCAATCCATCTCGAGTGATATGGGCTGACCTAGTAGCAGCATACGACTACGGAGACCCCATACCGACGCTCGCAGAGTGGAGAGAAGGGCATGCTATCCCAGAGAAGGGATCGCAGTCGGGCCACATTGGTAAAGTTGAGGCTGAGAATGTCTGACCGGAGACAGTTCACAGAAAGTACGACGAGGGCTGATGAGATGGATGATGGCCGATCCGACATACGAGATTCCTCACTGCGTACGGGATAGCGTATACAAGCTTGTAGCGACGCAAAGTCATCGAGAACACTACACTGCATCCTGTTCCACAACCATGCCACGATCGATGAACCAACTGGTTGCTGGTCGAAGTCTCCATTTCTACCACAGTGCGAGCTGCCGCTGTATTGCTTACCAGCACTAGGAAAAGTAAGAGCGTATCAGGAGATACGGTGCGGCTTTCCTGCTGCAGATATGTTTGGCCAGCGGCCTGCTTGTCACAATCGTTGTGTGTTGCGCTTGATGATCATAACTGTGTGAATGTAGAGAACCGGGAGTACGTTCCTCACATTCACATGCATTCATTGCACGGGAACTTTCAAGATTCCCCAAGAGTTCTTTGGCGACGTCAACTGCACGTCAGCATTTGAACACCTCCCTTCAACAACATCAGCGACGCATCCTCTCAGCAACTTTCTCCGAGCGGCGATCCACGGTATTCGGCATCAGTGGTGTTGGACATCGCAACACATCAAAACGACACTTCCTCTCGGTCGCTCACAAGTACTGCTGGACTACTCCCCATCTGCGTTACACGACCCACGATAAGATGGCCTCCGCGTTCAGTATCCGAGCGTACCAAAGGACGCAACAGCGTCTTGACGACTACGAATATGGACGTGGCGACATCGATGCGACAGACGTGGTGGGGCTGGCAAAGCAGCAGTCCGAGCTGATCACCAAAGTGGACCACCTTCGCCGACGCCTCGATGTCGCCAACATGAGCAAGGATGAGGCTCTCCGTTTCTTGGACTCCGTACAGAGCTCAGCAGAGCAAGCCTCGAAATTCTTTAATGGCTGTACCGACATGCTCCCGCCGCTCGCACTACCCTCGCAAGCCTCTAGCATACAAGCACAGCGAGCTTCGACGTACCCGAGCTTCTGGAACATATCTTGCACTTCCTGGAGCCCTTCGACCTACTCAGTGCACGGCAGACAAACCGTGCTACCGACGCTGCAACTCGAAGCTCGCGCAAACTCCAAACGCTTCTGTATCTGCGACCAGAACCAGATGCAGACTTCAGTACAGCGTTCCAGCTGGGGCGGTTTCCAAGCTTCCATGTGGGCTGGCGTGGCTCGCCACGTTTACGAGCAGGAGCCAGCGAGGACGGTACGCATAACATCATTCTATACGGAAGAGCTACGGACGACCAGGAGTACTGCAAGCTGCCTCGTGTGGGGAGCGAAGCGCGGCGCATGTTGATCTGCCAACCCCCTGTCCACGAGATGCGCATCAAGGTCGACGAGTACGACTGCTGCGGTGAAGACTCGGCAAGATTGATGACCTCCGTAGTTGGCCTGACTGTTGGCGATGTTCTCGATGAGGCAGAGAGATTGCGGGAAGCCCACAAGCTCTGCCCGCACGCGTCGGCAAGGGCATTGGACGGGGATGGGTTTGCTTACCCGTCCATAAGTTTTGAGACCAACATGAGGCTGCGCCTCAATGACCCTCTCTGCGCTGAGTCCAAGGACCGCTTTCGGGAGAGGTCGCTATCTTCGTCTGTTGATGATCACCAACCACGGAATGGACGTCGTCAGGAGCTTGATCTTTACTCTCATGCAAAACGATGTGGTAAGTCACTCTCGTCTTAGATCCAGCCCACAGCTTACTAATTTGGATAACAGCATTTCGTGAGGGAAAACCAATCCCAACGCTTGCAGAATGGAGGGTCGCCAAAGGCAAAGATGACGACGGAAATTGATGCAGCATACGAAGGGTGGAACAGGCGGGTTTTGCGGGACGTAGAGCTGGCACGCTGGACTTGGGCCCAAATCATCTCGGTAAGAGTGGGCATCGGCCCGGGACTACGCAGTGAGCGCTGTAGAATGGGACGAGAGGTGGGCTGGAGTGGTATTCTATGGTCTGGTGTCATGTCCCTAGGCAAAGGCCTGCGGAAGCTAGTCTCGTAGTTGGCCTTCCTGATTTTGCGCAAGCGTGGGTACTGAATCACTCGATGGTGACTTACACTTGCTCCTCTTCAAGACCCACCGCTTCCTCGCCTAAGTCACCGAGCTCTTCATCGCCATCCTTATCGCTTTCGTCGTCCATAACTTCAGATGCCGGACTATCATCGTACTGGTACGTCGCATCGAACTCACTAGGTGTGGGAATCTTGTTACCTGCTTCGTGGGCTGGCAAAATGTTAGCACATCAACATTTTCGAACCTCCAAGAGTATGACTTACCATCGATCTTTGCTTCCCGATACCGCATGATGAACTCTGGATCAAGCTCATCAGCAGCCTCCGACTCAAACTGAAAGTCATCCTGACAATCGCCACGCAGTGGTAGAGCTCCCCAGGGCTCGCTCATTCTATGAAATTCGAGCCCAGGATCTTCCTCTCGAAGCTTCACGGCACCCTTGAACACGACCCTGGTATTGACAAGCCCTGTCTCAGGATCGTGCAAACTTGGTCTCGCAAACGGGCAGAGTTGGTGCGCTCTCTGCGTAGAAATGGTAGCGTTCAGGAGATCTCCGACGGTGATGCCGCTGGAGGAGCGGAGGAGTGTTACTGTGACAGGCTGTCCAGTAAATGAGGGGTGATGAGTCTTGCAGCAGGATGGTATGATGCTCATCTCTTTCACCGGCGGGTTGCAAATCAGCATCGAGCGCCCGCGATCCCCTATGCGTGGCAATACGGATGTCTGAGCGCATGAGAAGCCAGCCTCCACTCGGACCAGGCTGTTCGGGGATGGTTGAATCACGTCACAGCAGAGCAGTCGAGAGAGCGGGTCGACACTGAAGTAGTCGTCCGATGCTGACCGCGTGGCGAAGAGAGAGCGCCAGAGAGTCTCCGGATGTTCGTCGATGTTTAGCTTGCTTCGTACCTTTGCTGATGCCGTTATCATGTTGTTGACTTCCCTGCTCACTTGCGCGACAGACAGTATATCTTTCGGGCAGAGGTGCAGTACGATCATCTCGGCTAGTTCCGGTATTGCGAAGACTTCGATTGCTTTCGTGGCAGAGGCTGCGGATGGCTGTGTGGCAAGCAGATCGCCACCAAGAGCTTGTGCCAGTGCATAATGTAGCGTCGTGGCAGTGTCATGCGCAGCATCAAGCGCCCCTCGTACATGCTGCCGATCTGTGCCTTGGGGTTGTACAAACGCCAGCTCCAGGGTCTGGAGACTCTGGGACAGTTGCGCAGAGTGCTTTAGCAGCCCAAGGAGGTCCTTACGACCAATGCGAGTACCTGGCCGTGGGCAGCTATCGTTGGTACTGCCGTTCAGACTGTCGAGATAGTCAGTTAGTGTAGGGTCCAGAGCGGCGGGTGGATTGATTCTGAGGTGCTGGGCCATCTTTGCGTCTGGTGGAGTGGCGGCCGTGTTTTGAGAATGTTGTGAAGCTTGCAGACAGAGGGGAGTGTCTTGTTGAAGAGATCAAACTGGTTTGCTCTGGGTAAGTCACGGGCGCTGGTGGGAGTTGTCTTTTGATAGGAAAACGTCGCTCGAAGATTGTTCTGCTACGGAACTCCCAGTGTAGCCACCGGGTCTATCGCATGTGGGGGTACTGTGCGGTCTGTGCTTATTCACATGCTAGCTTGTCGACTTGCGCTGCATTCACCGCACCGAAACTTTGCGACGCCCGTGCACCCCAACTTCCTTGTTTTGTTTGACCGAAGCTAGTCTCCACCTACGTGCACTCACCCTTCGCATCTTCCTTTGAAGTCCAACCTGCGAAACAAATCAGGGTGCCCGTCTGCTCGGCTGCGCAACTAGAGACGCCGTCAAGCCACCATGACCACCAGACTCAGGATCCAAGCGACCGAGCCAAGAGTGCGAGCCTGCCAAGATGTGGAAGTTGTCGCTGAGATCAATGTTGACGCCGTCAACGTGGTAGAGCTAGCAAAGTAACAGGCAGACCTACAAGCCGCCCTCGTCTCGATGCGCAGCCAGATCGGAAATGGCACAGTGCCGGCCGACAAGCTGCTAGACTTCCTAGATTCTGCGGAGAGCGCAGTGAGCAACGTCAGGACACATCTTCAGGATAGCTGCCGTCTGATACCGAGTCTTGCGCTGCCCACGACCGCCTCATCGAAGAAGGCCCGAGATGTCTTCGGCACGCCGGAGTTACTCGAACAAGTCCTGCTCTATCTCCCAGCCTCCGACATTCTCATCGCACAACAGACAAACCGGTCCTTCAACGCTACCATCCTAGGGTCGAGCAAGCTCCAAATCCATCTCGGCCTCAAGCCACACGGAGGCCCATTTTTCAGCACACCCTTCGCCCCCGGCGTCTTTCCTGGCTTCGCAGTCACACACAGCAAGCCGGATCGAGTACAGAAGGACGATCCCTACGGAGAGAAACTGTGGCTGCAGCTCCACGCGGCATTTGGACAACCAGGTGATCAAGCCAACCGCTTCGAGAACCCACCACTGCCAAGACTAGGGCCCACATGCCGCCGAATACAAGTGTGCCAACCTCCCATCACAAACCTGGACATCCGGGTCTCGTGCTGCAATGACCGCCTGGGGAACCTAGTCGAGTGCGGCTCAATCGAATGCTTCACAGGCTTGACCGTAGGCGCGATCTTCGACAAAACCGAACAACTTCGTGAGGAGCACGAACTCTGCCCGTTTGCGCCAGTAGGGAATCTTGACGAGGCAGGTTGCGCTCGGCCATGTGTCGAATTCACTGGAGGCTTCATTTTGAGAAAAGATGACCCGGTTACAGCGAAGGCGCCTACGCGTCCTGGGCGTAAGTTGATAGTGATTGATGAGGAGTCATACGAGCTCTGGGACTATACGGGTGCTAAGATGCGTGGTAAGTCGAACAACCTTATCGTGGTGCTTCCTTCATTTGCTAACGGACAGTAGCGCGCGAGAGGGGAGAGACGATTCCAACCCTAGCGGAGTGGAGGTCGACAAGAGGGCATTGAGAGATGCCAAATCGTCCCAGCCCTCTCGAGGTGTGTTGGTGGTGTCGGTCAGAGCCCTCAGGTCAATTCCGAGCTGACCGAGAAGATCACTGGGCAGCGGAAAGCGGTCACCCAAGGGCACTCAGGTGCCTGATCCAGTAGAGACTATCCCTGGGGACGGTCTTGGATGTCTTCGCCGGCGGCGCAGATGATGGCGGCAGTGGTATGCATATCGCAAATCTCCAGTTTCTGAAGGTAGTCGCAGGTGTGAGTAGCGTGCGCATGCAGCAGCATGAACGCCATCCACCCTGCAACCTCCCCGCATCCAGAGTCTCGACCGCGTTGCCCGTTGAAAGTGGTATACCCTGTCTTCATGTTGAGGAAGCTGCAGTCATGGGACAAGAGGTTGTGTACGATGTAAGCCCCCTCACCAATCACTTCATACCGCGGAGCGGCAGGAAGCAAGTCAGCAAGGCTTCGTCCGATCCTATCATAGGGGCCGGAGAATAAGCATGGCATTTCTGTAGCCGCAACTACAGAATCCGTTTGGTAAGCTGAGAAACCGCTGCTGCACGGCGCATCTGCGTTACCCTCCTAAAAGGCCAGCCGCTCATCTGCATTCTTTTCCAACACCACTACATCTACCGAAGGTACCACGACATCACCGGATTCTTACACTTTCATCGCTGTCATAGCACCAAGCACGTCAAACTCCTCTCGGGAGTGGGAAGTGCGAGGAAACCGAGAGCTGGTCTGCTTTTCAGCATGGTAAGGTAGTCAATGAATCGACTTGTGAGCTTTGTACTCACTATGCGTATCTGCTGTGCTACATCGAGACAGGCGTAGCACGTCGTTACCATCTATCGTTCGGACGCTTCAGCAAAGAACGCCAGTCGCTGATGCATCTCATTCCCACCCATGCGCTCCTCAGCAAACCCTCTTCGAAACGCCATTCCTTCTCCATTTCCATACGCCCATCTTATCCTCAACTACTCAAGCAACCATGATCCGCTCGTAGAAGGCCGGCTCTTCGCGCTGAAGCATCGTAGTAACCTTCTCCACCTCCTCCGCCAGCCCTTGCACGTTCGCGTCCCAAGCCCGCAGGTCCATCGCACTCGTATCACTGCCACCAGTGGTGTTGAAGTGGATCACTCCGGCAATCTGATCGATAGACCCGCTCAACCTGTGACTCTCAATCATACCCGCCGCATACGCCTCAGCCCTATCCGCATCTACACCGAGCAGACCCGCGAGATTGGCGGTAGTGATGTTTTGGTAGAGGCGGGAGATGGCGAGGAGATTGTGCTCGAGGACAGCCTTGTCGAGGACTGTGCTGCCGTCAGAGGTCTTGGCTAGTTGATGCTCCTGCAGTCCTGCGGCGAAAGCGGAGACTTCTGAGGGCGAGAGCAAGCGATCGAGAAAGATCTTCTCGAGTATACTGTACTCCTTCGCATCGCTCGCTCTCTCGTCCTTGTAGATCTTACCCAGCTGCCTCGCTCTTGCTGGTCCTGCGGGGGCAAGGACGGCGGTCGTGATGGCCGCGGAGAGAGCTTGCAGACGCTCTTCTTCGTCTATAGCTCCTTCGTTTGAGAGTGTGAGGTAAGCGGTCGAAGCATCGAGGAAGCTGCGCTGCGAGTCGTAGATCTTGGCCTGGCTGAGCTGGAATTGCAGGCGAGTGAGCTGGTCGGTGACGCTGAAGATGACTTGCTTTACTTTGTTCAGGTACGTGAGGCCGTTCGTCGGGTCGTCTTCCTCGAGGTAGCAGCGGCAGATGCGCATCCAGACTTTGGCTTTCTCATCCTCGTTGACGTTCCGCTGACTGGAGTCGAGGGTGATAGTTTGGAGTATCTTGGCAGAGTTGGTGTAGTCCTCTTCTGCCTCGTAGGCGTCCGCGAGGACGAACTTGATGTCGGTATCTTGTTGTTCGTAGCTGACTATACGTGGAGAGAGAAGGTCGACGATCTCGGTGCCGGCTTCGATCTTGGCTTCGTTGTTGCTCAGCTGTTTGTACTGCTCGACGAAGGCGGAGAGGAGTGGACGGGAGTGGATGACGCCGATGCTGTCCGAGAGAGCTGACTGTACGTAGGCTACAAGATTGGCAGATAGCTCGCTGCCTCCGGCGGAGATGATGCTACTGAGGATCTTGCTGTAGGCGTCGGCACGTTGTGGTCCTGCGTTCTCCGCCTGGCTGAGCTGGCTGGTGACTTCGGAGGACGCCATGGTGGCTTTGAGGGAGTTGCGGAGGTTAAGTTGAAGGTGAGATTGACGCCTGATGTGTAGTCGGGCTTGTATAGCGTGATGCGGCCAGCTTGATGTGAGTGAAGGTGTTTGAAACGGTGCTCTCGTGTTTCCCAAGGCAGCTGCTAGCTTAATCGATATCTACCCGCACCTGCATCCGCACGGGGATTAGTGCGAACGATCTTCACTGGCGCGTGCCGTGCCTCAGGCTAGCGTTGTCGCGGTTGACTTGCTTTCACCTTCACCTCACTGTCTCCTTCTCGTACATCCTTCAGCCCAATAACATACCACTTCAACAAACCCCCTGCCAGCTTTACGACCTATTCCAGTATCATCAGGATCAGACAGCGAGGAGACAATCATGGCGGACGTCAAAAGCGAGATCAAACCCGAAATCAAAATCGACCCAGCAACAGACTCCCGCAACCTCAACTCGATTCCCGAAGCCTTCGAAGACGACATCGACCTCTCCTTCCCCGAACTGCGCTTGCAAGCCTGGCTGGTTAGAGTCCCCGAAGACCTCTGGAAAGCATGGGCGGATGTCTACAAAGAAGCACCCGACGATATTATGGTGGAGATAGGCAAGATGCGCGTCTACAACCCACCCCCCGGCGAAGAGGCCGACATGACCAAGCAGAAGATTCAGATCAGGTTGCACCCAAACGTGGAGCAGCACATGAGTATCGCGAAGCAATACGACGTAGCGGTGAATACGAGGGACTACAACAATACGGTGGTGTTTTCGGAAAAGGACATGCCAGGCCACAAACCCCAACTTTTCGGTCGTAACCGTCTACAACCAAGCAAACCCACCGGTATTCAGAAAATCAGCCGCGACGGCAAAGCACGCTCCCGCTCCGCAATACCCAAACAAACCACCCTCGCCCCGAAAGTCCAGCACGAAGCCACCGCCACCCCGGTTCTAGACGCCGACTACGAACGCGACTTCCAGCGAAAATGGGCCGCGCACTTGGCTCCCAAATCCACCGTCGGCTTCTCGGAAACTGTGGACCGCAATCTCGCGAATCCTACGGGTCATCTCAGTACATTCAATACTTTCGGCATGTCCTCTCGACCAGGTGCCGGTAAAAAGGGCAAGAGTGCGGTGGGTGCTAGTGGAAGGGGCAGGGTACCGAAGGATAAGGCTGTGCGGATGGACAAAGGTGATCTGCTGGATGCGTTGCAGAAGTGTTTTAGGAGATACAAATACTGGCCTATGAAGAGTCTACGGAATGAGTTGAGGCAGCCGGAGGCGTGGATCAAGGAAGTCCTCGAAGAAATCGCCGTCCTGATCCGGAGTGGAGATTTCGCGCTCAATTGGACGCTGAGGCCGGAGTGGCAGAAGATTGTTGATGAGGGCCAGAACGGCAACGGCGGTAACGGCGGTGGAGGTTTGAGTATGGGCGGTGGCTCGCAGGCTGGACTGCCAAAGCAAGAGGAAGCGGTGGCAAAGGTCGAGAGCGAGACAGATGCCGGCGGCACCGGAGACGAAATGGATGAGGATTTCGAGGACGTCAAGATGGAAGACTAGAAGCCTTCCGGAGAGAAATGGCTCCCGAGACCCGTGGGCAATTTCGAAATGAGGGATTACATGGCTCGGAGATGATTGTGAGAGGGTTTGTTAGTGGAGTTGGAGTTGGATTATGAGATACCCACGAAAGGATTCGGGAGGATAAGGGCGGGATAAGAATATTACTGCTATCGGGTAGGCTCATGCAAGTATCCGCTTTCGCGGCACTTGGGCCCGTATGTAACACTATTGACAGCGAGTACCCAAGGATGATGAATTCGAGCGATATTGATGAAGAACCTCGTAAGTCGTTGGCTCTGCTTATCAGCGAGGAGGGTTTATCTTTGGAGTTGGAGCTCAATATGAGAGACCTTCTACCCATCATGAAAGGATTCGGCAGGACGTCCATGGCAAATCGGAATAGTTATTCCCTGTCCTATGCGTGCACTCATCACAGCGTCTCGCCACGTCTGACAGAAAAGCAGCGTACGACTCCTAGGCGGCCTTCCATTCCGCTACTTCACCGCTTCACCACCTGCCATATCTCCGCGTCGCAGACGCCGTAACCACATCCTCCAAGTCCTCCTGTCCCGACCCCGAAGATATCGCTACCAGTTATCATCATCTATCTCATTGCTCGTGTTAGGGATAAATATATACGCGATCCAATCCAGATTGCGAATCTCATTTGCTTCGTCCGCAGTAAGTTTGGTAATGTAAGAGTAGAAAGTCAGGTTCGGGTAGATCATCCTCCGATCGCCCTCGCCTTTGTCGGGCAAGGTCTGAATCCAGGAGAGGAAGAAGGGGAGTGGGGTGTCTGGTTTGGTTGTTAGGAGGTATTCGACCCGGGATACCTCCGTACAAGAAGGGGTGCTAGTGGTGGAGCTGGAGCTGGATGCAACAGTGGATGGCGTTGCGGTCGAGATGGTGGATGTGGAAGAGGTTGAGGGATACTTCGCACAGGCGCTGGGGCTGGACGCACTGGTGGATGCTACCGCTGTCGAACTCGTGGTTGCGGAAGATGCGGAAGAGCTTTGGCGAGGTTTCGCATAGGGAGCGTCGGCTGCTATAAGCCCTTTCGCTTTTACTGTAATGTCTGGCCTTGTGTGATGCCGCACTGGATGGTTGGCAGCATCTTCGTTGCTTCGAGGTGCTGTGCCGCAGAGTAGATTCGAGGCCCGGTGGCAAGCGTCCATCAATCGCTGTCTCAGGCCCATACGTGGCACAGGCTGCGATTCAGTCTTTCGATACCGCGACGACATGTCATCCATCGGCGCACTGGGTAGACGCGAGTTCATGATGCGCCTCGTTACAAGTGAGGAGGGAAGCACAGTGTGTGCCTTGAGGACGTTGTTGATCAACCCCGCCCGATTCATGTACTGTGGTGGCACAGCAGTATGGCGAACTCCGTCCTCCGATCTTGAGCACGAAATGTCTCTAGAGGTCCAGGAAGGCGTTGCGCTTACAACACACAGCTTTCGCGAGAGGACGACAGGACAACCGTGTCGACGTATCGACTCCCGATGAGTGCGGCAACGCCCCACGTCACCAACCATTGTCCACGCTCCTCCCAGGATACAAATATGGCACCCAAATCCAGAGACGCCATCTATATGGTACGCTGCTCATCCCAATGCAGTGATCTCCCACGTAATGCAGTCTCTAAAGAACTGGCCACCCTGCTTCCAGTACTCTTGTCCGTTCGAGTCCAGATCGCCTACGAGATTGGTCAGCTTCTTGCTCGCCAGCACACCATGCAGGACTTCAGAAGGAACTTACAGTCATTAATAGCGTTATTAAGCCTCTCCTGACACATCTTGTACGCCGCTCCGTCCTCATTCTGCGAGAAATCTACAGTCGGACACCCAGAGTCGTCAAGCGCTCCCCATCTAGCGGATACAGTGATCATATAGTCAGAATTATCTGGCTCAATGTACGTGCCCCTTCTGCCGGTACTAGTACCACCAGATTTGAAGATGATGGCCGGATCATTAATAGTCATGTTCGAGCAAAATTGGTCTCGAGCGTGCGCGGCATCGCCGAGCGTGAACCAGTGATCGGGTTGTCCTTGGTCGGTGCGTGTACCGCAGGTCAGAATGCCGTTGTCGACGTTCTGTGTTGGCGCGGGCGGTGGTGAAGATGACGTAGTAGAAGTGGACGTGGTCGGCTCAACGGTATTGTAGGTACAAGTGGCTGCCGTTTTGGTGTGGAGGACTTCTTGTCCGTTGCTTAGGATCTCTGTGCAGTAGGATGCGGAAGAGAGGGTTGGAAGGTTGGTCAGACTGCCTACGGAAGAACCGGAGGTCGGCGGTGAGGTCGTGGAGAATGTAGTGCTTGAGAGCGTAGTACTTGACGAGGCCGTGGTACTTGAGCTTGTGACCGTGGTGGAGGTTGCCGAAGATCGAGAAGAGCCGGAGGTCGATGAAAGGGATGTTGTACTCTCGATGACGCAGTATGACTGACTGAGCTGCATGAAACTGGAGGCGACAATGGTTCCAGAGACGACCACACTAATTGCCCTGGACTGTTCTTGTCTGATCCCAAGATCACGCTCTTTGCCGTCAACAAGGGCTCTTTTATTGGGTGCGCTCGCTGCGCAAAGCCCATCTGGAGCTTGGTTGTAGAGCACTATAATGGACTCCGGCGGTGGGAGCGGGCTGTATGCTGCTGGCATGTTATGGATCGGACTGATCGACCGCTGGTAAGCGGTTTTCCTAAGGTAACGTTTCATGTCTGTTGACACCGTGCCTTCTCTCCATTGGTCGGCCAGCGCTGGTAGAGAGGCGAAGTATGCTGCGAGTCCAGCTACAGCAGGAGCGGCGAGGGATGTCCCGGGCAGGAATGTTGTACCGTCGTTACTCTGATAGTCAGCGACCTGAACTTTTTCACCTGGGCCATATAACGTTATGGAGCCACCCTTGCCGGCGTCCAAGGTTGTCAATGGTGAGAGAGTGCCATCACGGTTGACAGCGCCCACGGTAATCAAGCCGTTCGTGGCTGTACCTAGATCTTGCGGCGTGAACTCATCTAGCGAACGGCCGAGTCCACCGTCGTTACCAGCTGCGACTACGGTGATGATGTCGTTTGCCCCGCACATCAGGAGCGCAAGTTGCATGATTTGATCTTTGTCGTGGCCCGTCGAGCCCTCATAGACCCGAAGGTCGAAACCTGTTGTCATGTCAGCCGACCAGCATATCTACCACAAGGCTCATTGTATCGAGTTTACCGTAGGACATGTTGACAATGAACTTTCCATTATTGCCGTTGCGCCGCTTCTTTTGTACATCATTGACGATCCAAGCCCACGCGTACTGTACAGCCTCGTCTGTAGCCCTGGCCACAACCCATTCTTTCGTGCCTCCTCGGATAGGGTTCTTCTTCGCCTGTTTGAACTTGACGAGAACGAGATTAGCCCTTGAGGACACTCCTTGGTAGCGTCCACCGGCAACGCTGGCGACCGCCGTCCCGTGACCGTTGTAGTCTGTTATGTCTTCTGGCGCCCACAGGCTTCGATCCGGCTCTTCCCACAGAGTCAATTCGTTTGGCACCACGTGCGATGTCACGGTGCGCCCGTCCCTGGGCAAGATCTCTTCGTGGTCCAGATTGAACCCAGCATCAAGCACGTAGATGGTCTGACCTAGTCCAGCGAGAGGGTCGTAGAGGTAGTCTGGCAGTTCTGTTTCATCATTTAGGGTCTGTTGATCTTTCACAGATACCATCTTCAGGTGACTGTCGCTATTGGGTAGCATCACTAGATTGTCAGATCGGGGTGCACGTTTGCTAATGACACCGGGAGGTGGGATCGCACTGTATCCATCGGTATCGCTCGACCCTGAAATGAAGATGTATCGGATGAAACTCTGACTGGCAACTTCTTTCGCTTCGTCGACCGTAAGGTTGGTAACGTAGCTTTGCCATGTTACGTATGGGAACACGATTTGATAACCCTCGCCTGAGTCAGGCAAGCTTTTGATATAAGATTGGAAGGTAGAAAGAGCCGTGCCAGGTTCAGTCGTAAAAAGATACCTAGTCGGTGTTGCTGTACTGCTCGAAGAGGTGCTGGAACTCGATCGGCCAGCAGACACGGTTCCAGTCGAACTGGTGCTCGTAGTGCTCGTAGAAGATGTGGAACGAGGTATCTCTGCCGCCCAGTCGTAGTCTCCGAACTTGCGCAAGGCTTGCGAGGCGGCGGCCAGAGCGGCAGCGGCAGTGGTTCCTTGCTTCCAGTAGTCCTTAACCTTCACCAGAACGTTGTTGCGAAGAGTGGGAATCGTTCGCACCAGCTTCCTTAGGCTCTTCAAGAGATCAAGTTCTTCGACGCCTCCTGTACGGGCAGGAAATATTCGCCGCATGCCGTCCTCGGTCTGCTCGTAGATCTCCGAGTCGTAATCATCGAACGTAGCGCTCATGGTAGACACAAAACTGGATAGATCTCCGGCGGCACTGTCTAGCAGCCCACCAACTCCGCTTGAGAATGCAGAGTCGCTCAGGCTCCCGGCAGCCCATAGGGCACCCTTCTCGCTGATCTCGTCAAGGGCGTTCACGGCCGAGTTGGCGGTATTCGCGAGGCCTTCCAGCGCGTTTATCAGTGCAAGCAGTCCCGTTGCCCCTCCATTGGCCGGCGAGGACTGCGGCGCAGGTCCGGCTCCGAGTGACAGACCTCCGGAGGATAGACTGGTCTGAATTGAGGAAGGCGGCACGGTCACGGTCGCTGCGTCTGACACCACAGAGCCTGGATAGAGGGTGATAAATGACCCGTCGTTCTGCAAGAGCTCTACGGAAGCAGTATGCGGTAACACATATGTCTCGCCGTCGAACGTAATGGCAATGTCCGGGTCAAAATGACCGCTAGAAGGGATGGCAGTCGGGATTGATCCTGGGCTTCCAGCAGGAGGTGGTGTGATAGCAGGGGTTCCTGTTGCATGAATTGATACTCCAATGGATGACGAGCCTCCGTTGAATGTAAGAGTGACCCCATTTGTAGTCAGGGTCGTTGGGTCACTGGGAAATGGCAGTATAGTACTTCCTTCGACAACGCCTGAAGGACCGATCACCAGGGTTGCGCCATCCGTCTCTGTAATAGTCTCGGATGATGAAGGGATCGAGACGAAGGAGCTCCCGATGATAATCCCAGAGGCCGTATTGGCGGTAGGACGTGACGGTTGAGTCTGTCCAGTCACAAGATCCGATGATGTGGCGTTCGGGTATGGTGCCGTGAGTGAGCTCTTCGATGCGGTCCTGTAAGTACCGGAGACAGCGGTCAAAGAGTAAGAGTATCCTTGGTTCGAATGAGATTGACTGCTCCCAGTAGCTAGTCCGCTAGAGACGGAAGAAGCTGACGACAGTGGAGTCGATGTCAGGGCAAGCAAGATGGCCGAGCCTACACCGCCGAATGGCAGGGCATTATGCATGTTCGCCTCGTTCCTCCAAGACGATCGATCGATAGTATAACGTGGGAAGTGTGGAATTGCCAAAAGGTCAAGATATCGAAGGGGGAGGGTCTACAATTTGGAAGGCAACATTGTGCGCGAAGATACGTATTTGTATCAACATACTGTGCCGCTCCGATGGGACACTTGACAAGATTCCAAACTCCTGGCTGGTCGTGGTCACCATACTGCCGTATCAAATGGCGGGATGCAGGTTGGCGGCGCTGATGTTGGACATCCGAGGACACATATGGTGCGATGAGCGCGGTATACTGGTTGTCATGGTCCGTGATCTCGACTTGACGCAGTACCCTTTCGGCGTAGATGTTGGCGGCACGGTCGTTTGAAACAATGTCGCCGGAGTGCGGTCGTGAGGCACAGACGATGGACTCTTGCAAGGCTGCAGCACCACGCCATTCCAAAGACGACGGGACTGTGTCCTGAACACCCGAGCTATGTTCTGGAACCGCCATAGATGTCCATAGTGTACCGTGGAGCAATCCTACTCTTGCGAGGTCACGGAAGATGGAACAGTTTGGTCGGCGCATCTAGAGTAGGCCACAGTGGGTGACACTTCCATGTTTGACTTGTCGGCGGCGAAAACTGCGGCGCCAGGGAGTGCTGTCGACTGCCGCGTGCTAGAGCCGCCTGGTAGTCGTTTGACTTCAGGTATGTTGGCGGCGTGGTGCATACTGTCCGCGTTATAAATGACTACATACGGCGAAGGAATGTTTCGAAGACCGAGGGCGCCAAATATAGGCCTCTGCCATCGGGACCATGGGTTATGGGCGGCGCATGGATGTGCCGTCTAACAGAAGGTGGTCCAAGGTGCTATACACAAAGCATGAATCGCAGCACTGTCTACAGCGAGCTCGTTTGCTGTGATGTCCTAGTCTTCGAGATAGTCTTCCCATATTGCCAGACGTGCTGATGCCTCTGTGGCCCTCTGCGGTACTCTGGATTCATGTCGCGGTATGCCTTTATCGAGCACGTCTTAGGTCCGTACGTGGCACAGCTGGCGCTCAGTAAATTGGGGTCGCGATGGACCCGTCTTCATCGGTGCGGCGCCCGGCTGCAGTGCGTGGTCTGCCGTGTGCCGCACACAGGAATAGAAAAGGTCTGTGGAGATACGTCGCAAGTCGTTGTTGGAGTGTTGGTCTTTGATCAGCGAAGTGAAAAGTGGCCCCGCAGATCGCCTCCCTGTGGCACAGCACGATGGCAGCCTCCGTCCTTCTTTCATCTCACAGTCAAGATTGTATCGCGATGGCTTTCATAAACAGCATACAGTCTCCTTTACGACTCTCGTCGATATGCCAGTCACCATCATCCCCGCCGCTCACAAGCCAAAGGCGCACCCGCACATTGAATCCGCCAAGTCTGCGAATCAGCTGCTCCAGCTATCATGTCCGGACTCATGTGTACCGAACGAGACGCGGGTCGTAGCTTCATCTTTTGGCGACGACCTCATTAACCGCGGCCAGAAGGACACGGGGATCTATCCTTCGTCCTCCAGCTTCGTCCGCTCGGCGATAGAAGCATGGGGTCGCCATTCGCATCTCGTACTCCGGCCTGACGACATCTGGTTCACTATCTTGGTTCAGATCAACTTCTACATGGAGAAGAATTCAGAGCGCAGAGTACTCCGATATATGTTCGCATCCCATCCTCAGAAGAAGCGCCTGGTGGTCACAGCGAATGACTGGCGAGAAGTCATTGACCGCTTCCGCCAGGTGCTACAGGATAACATTGATACCGACTGGATGAGTGATTGGGTCTCGCCTGGCTTTAGCACTAGTACGGACGACGATGAAAGGACTGCCACGGTGCTCATGATGGGCGTGATGAAGTCTTATTTCGAGTATGCAGGTGAAATCATCTGTGGAATTCCGAGCATCACGCTACTCGGCGAGAGACAGGACTGGCAACGCCTGCTGGAGAAGCTCGATCGCCTTGTCGAATTCGGTGAAGAGCCAACGGACTATGCCAATCGACTGCGGCCCTTGCTTACCCGCATGGTTACGAGCTTCGAGGCTCCGTCAACTGAGGAGAACAAGAATTTCTGGAATCAGATGGTGCAAGCAAAGGTGAGACACTCTCTCGTTTGTGGTGAGCCTCCAGAGCAATACATTGTTAGCGGCTGGATACTCGGTTTCTTCTACTGGCGAACTAATGGCTATGTGAGTTCCGCTTTCTCCCAGGGCCAGCCATTTCTGAAAGCAAGGGATGATTTCACGCCACTTGATTACGACGGCGTGAAGTACGGGCAAACACCACTAGAGAACCTTCCGGTTGGGTATGCCAAGGCGAATTTCGAGATGCTGAACAAACACGGGGGCAAGGAGGGAGGCTCGTTCAAGGGTTGGGTCTTGGCGGGTAGCATAGGCAAGACCATCACCGTCGGTGCACCTGAAGGGTACAAACAGGCTTTCGGATCTTGCTGCTCATCGCCAGCATCGCACGTACCGGGGAACAGCGGTGCTCAAGCGCCCGTGGACACTTCAGGAGACGCAGACGAGCCTCAGAGCAGCGGCTGTTTCTCTGGACTGCTGAATTGCTTTGGTGGAGCCAAAGGCAGTAAGAGGAAGAAGGCTGAGGTTGCGGAGGTCACCGATGAGAAGGGAGCAGTGAAGGGCACTGCAAGCGAATCCGCAAGTGACGGAGCCGCGAATAGCACCATCCAACCGACCTCCGGCTGGTTTCTCTTCGGCCCAGACAAAGACGTTGGTCCGTTCACTGACATGGAAGAGATCGATGGGCCAACCGTTGACGCCATTGAGAGTTGCGAGGGCATTGAGCATTACGGTCACACGCGAGATTACGAAGGATGACCACGAAGATGAGCAGCAGTACACGCGGCAGTCTAAGGTGGTTTTGAAGATGCCAGGGCGAAGTACTACGAGCATAACTACAACGTACACACTCTCGGAAGTCTGGCGCACTCCCTGACCAGTCTGTGGCAGACAGTTGGACGTCTTGCCACTGGTGATCTATACGTCGAGTAAGCATAATTTGTGCCAAACGTGCTACCGTACCTCCCAGTGGTATCTGGCGGGATGCCCGTCGCTAATGCAAAAGGCTGATGATGCCGTTGTGATCATGAACCGAAGTTGTTGACGGTGCATTCCTGCCATCGGCACGCTGGCCTCACCGGTCCCAGCATCGTTGTGAGGAACATCCTCGCCTTCTCTACCCTGGCACCGCCGAATCACAAAACTCGAACCCATAATATGTTGTTGGCGGTGCCTGAGGGTTGTGGAAGCACATGCTCGAGCCTCCCTTCTCCGCAGTCCGGGGCGTAGGTCGTGCATGATGGTGGCTTGCATAAGGATTGGGGCCCAACACCATGCATGTCTAAGACCTGCAGCGGGCGAGCGGCTGCGGTTGAGGCCGCCTGGGTCATCCACTTCGTCGCCCTGCATGCCGGATTAGGCGAACGCGTGATTACGCACCTTCTGTTTTTGGAGGATTTGCTCGGAGCATGTCAGTCGAGGTTCGTAACGAGGGCGATCAGGACATGGTATAAAGCACTACAATCTTAACATCCTGACTGCAATGAAAGATGAGTATTGGAAGAATAAGGCATGCTTTTCTACGAAGAACGCTCCAAGAAGGTAAGAGTGGGTATCACATCGTCTCATGGTCTCATCATTACGATTAGCGAAAGTGCACTGTATGCATGGAACATCGGCCGTACCCAAGCCCAAGCCCTCATCGTTGAGCCAGAGCAGAGGGAGCGTATCTTCGTCTCTCCAGTCTCACGCGGCGGTCTTCACGCTATGCTGCCCGAACAACCCAGTATACTGCTCTACGTCCCAGGAGCCAGTGTCAATTGTCCCTTCTGCTTCTTGATGAGACCCTCCTTCAAGAGCCATTCTTCCGTGATTTTGTCCGTGAGCCAGTTGGCGGGGTCTGCCATGCTCCCATCGCTCTTCTTCGCATCCATTTGTCTCCCTACATGCTCCATACGGTCGTCCCAGGAGTCGAAAGTGTCATTGCAGAACAGACAGCCGCTCTTCGGAGGTGGTGAGCGCAAGACACGGTAGCATCGCTTCGAGATCTCCGCCAATGCCTCCTCCTCAGCGTCATTTTTGGTTCCACGTCCGTTTTTGGACTTCGATGTGACAGCCTTCTTGGTTTCAGCAGTGACTGGATGCATGCGCCGGACATGCTGAATGAAGAGGTCTTTGCGATTGAAGTCGTTGGGCTTCCTCTCGCCGTTTGGGCATTGATCGCATCGCCAGAAACCTAGGCGCATGTGCTGAGTATGGACGTGTCGCTTCCACTCGTTCTTCGAGCCGAAGGTCGAGGTGCAGCCATAGGTTGCGAATGGGCATGGGAACGCTCTGACGGAGTTGCCGTTCGTCTCTGCTTTGGTATTACTGTGGTAGGACGATGACCGCTTGCTTGGCACGGGTCGCTTGGTGACTTTGGAAACTAGGTGTGGTGATGTGACGGAACGTGTTGACTGCGCTCGCCGCCGACGGATGACTGGTGCTGCTTCGGCTGAGCGCACCTCGCTGGGCGAATCATCCTCATACGCCTGAGTCGGAACAATAGGTACTGGCTCCCGAGCATCTTCCATGGGGTGGTAGCCTTCCTGCGCAAACGCTCCGTAAGCGAGGGACTCGTCTCCGTACTGCTCAATCTCGGGTTGCGCATCCGCATAGCCCTGCACATCGTGGAGCCTAACGAAAGAGCCTACAAGGTGGGCCTTGTGACTATCGTAAGAGGAGTAGTCGCCGGCGCCATACAGGCTGTGCTCGGTGTAGATGGCCTCGGGTGAATATACGACCTCGCTCATCTCGGGTGAAGACCATCCTGTGGGCTCTTGGTTCCCGTAACTGCCACTGTACAATGATAGCCCCCGTAACTGCCACTGTACGATGATAGCCCGCTGTTGCTGGGCGAGGAGTACCGGTACGGCAACGAGCATAATGATCCGTCTGAGTTGGTGTACGGTACGTTCGGCAGCGGATGCATTGTATGGTCTTCTTCGTGCTCCTTGGGACTGAACAGAGGGCGTTCACTTTCCAGGAGGTATCGCTGCATTGGTGGGCCTGGCCGGACGGATGAGCTCCTTGACATTGACAATACGGAGTCGCGTCTCTCATATACCGGGTCGTGATTCCATGGCATGTCATATCGTCGCTCGACTCCGGCGCATGGGTTGAAGCGGTAGAAAGGTTGGTATGTCATGTCCATTGTCATGATGATGGCTTTGCTGTAGCAACGGATGATGGCCTTCCGGTGGTCCCACGATCGAGGAGGCAAGGGCTATGGCGAAAGTTTTCTGGGTGTTTGCGGTCCTAGATGGCTGAATATGAGTGTGCTTCTCCGGCTGAGCAATGTACGGTAGTCGAGCTGAACATATATGTTCGTGTCCGCTGGTGTAGTCCTCAGGTGTGGAAGCCGCAGCAATAGCAAGGACGGTACGGTGCAGTAACAATGATAGTTAGCAATGGGGCGAAGTACAGGTCCTGCAGAAAGTCAAGTATAAAATAGTAGTCCTGACAAAGCATAGAAATCGAGGAGATCTAAGCCTACCTGCTCTTCCGCACCTTTATGATCGTTCTCTACTCTACGTGTGCCTTCGCAGAGCCGCATAATCCCAGTAGGATCCAGAGCATGCAGGTTGCGGACACCAAGGGCGGTGCTGCCCCTGCATCGACCGGTGAACAGGTACCGGCGAATGGGCGCAAAGGCAGGGGAGGTAGATCCAACCGCTTTCAGCTCGGGCTTGTCGCCCGATAAGGGCGCCCTCTGCACACATCGCCTACAACTTAGTCTAGAGGCGCTTCTTTTATCGAGACATTGTCCAGTTCTCGCGGAAGGCGGTCGCGAGACAGGTGGGCGGATCATTGTTGGCTTTCGGGTGATGCTGCCGTTCCCATGGGGCTGAAGGATGTTTCGGCAGGCCGTCTGTTCGGGTTATGATGCTTCTTTGGGGGCCAGGACGAGTGAGCTGCTTCGCCACCTACACCTCAGGCATATGAATAGCATACCTCAGTGGTAGTCCACATGCTTTCCTTCTTCTTCCCACTATTCTCGCTGGCTTGAGGACACCACCTCTGCACCTGGTGGAGACAGAGCTGAACAAGCTCCGCCACCGGTACGCCAACGCACGAGGCAGATCGGAAGCCACATGGTTGCCTTCTTTTTGCCTTCATGCATGGGGGCGGGAGGGCGCCATTGTTGATCATCAGGGCTTGCAATCTTCGTCATCTCATGTCGTGAAGGTTTGCACTCTGCAAGCTGCAACACCGCTTCTTTGTCTCGTTTCCGCCAGAGACATGTGATAGAGGATCGATGTGCAGAAGGGATGCAGCGCTTAATTGCGCGCGGAAACTCTCGGCTTGACTCATGTGCATGCATAGCATAAGCGAAGCCTATAACGAGGATGGGTGACAATGGACGTGGCCGCCTAGGATTTCTAGTAGACGAGACTATTGTAACTCTTTAAGAGAGCTACGCCGTATACCGATAGGGCTTACTCCCTTCGGCGATGTATACACACTCTCTAGACGTTAGTGTATGCCGTCTATTACAGATCGGATTGTTATAACCGTCTAGAGGATGATACGATAGCCAGTTCGCCATGTTGACTTTTGGAAAAAGCGGCCATGTCCAATGTCACCAGGCTTCGTAAGGACTCTCAATGTTCAAAACCTCTTGCTGACCTTACTGCAACCGCGCCACAAGCTCGAGGTAATAGACCAGTATCAAGCTTGATATAAACTTGAACTGACTATCTCCTTCGGACCGTCCGGTCACAATGTCTCGTACCATATCCTATCTCAAACTCGCGACTACAACTTTGCTATCGTCAGCCTGCACCGGACGTAACTATCTGCATACACTGAATAAGTTTCGCTGCTATCGAGAGATACACCTGCAGGTCATGTGTCTCTCAGGTAGAAGGAGCCACATAGGAAACCCCATCGTCTCGGAGACTTTCAGCTTCTTGGTGAGGGATTGCTTGGCGGCACGGGATGAAATGCCTCCCGTCTGATCCTGCAGAGTTGCAGAGGAACCTTATCGCGAGACATGAGCTGAAAGATTTAAGCGGCTCTGCAGGATGGGTGCAGGACGCTAAAACCTACCATGCAGCGTCCTGCCATTGTGGCCTATCCCACCTCACCATGCTCAATGCTCGGCGGTTGTCAGGAGACTCGCTTAGCAGGAATTCGCTGCTTTACCTACACTGACACATGCAGGGCCAGAGACCCCCAGGTACGCACGGCATCCCACGCTGCGCGCTCTCTGTGATTACAACCGCGGCTTCACTTCGAACTTCTCGCCCTCCGGCAAGCACCAATTGGCGATCTTCTCGGCTTGCGGCCGTACCACAGTTGTCGCCGCATCGCGAATATGCTTTCCCTGATTCAACCACGTCGCAATTTCTTCGTCGGCATGTGCTTCGGCATCGTAGCCGTAGCACTCCAGCAC
>JAKLLW010000193.1:0-47722 GCA_022814695.1 Neocatenulostroma microsporum
ATGCAGAAGACTTGCAGCTCCTGGCCCTCTGGCAGATGCTCGTTCATGTTCTCTTGCAGGCTCTCCGTGACGTACTGGTTGCGGGCCTGGACGAGGCACTCGAAGCGGCGCAACTCTGTTGCCTTGTAGCCTTCCTCCAATGTCTTCAACTCGTCCTCTTTCTCCTGAGTATCGAGTAGCTTTTGCTTTGTCTGCTTCTTTTGGCCGCGCTGAGATGTCACCTTCTTCTTGAGTTGCGAGATCCCCTTCTTCTGCGCTTTGAGGTCTTTGTTGAGCTGAATGTACTCTGTGACATCAACACCCTCGTCTGCCAGGGCTTTGGCAAGCTTATGCTCGATGTCGACGTCAGACATGGTGCAAATTACCAGAATACGGCCGTTGAAGAGCTTGCCGAAGCGGTGGATGATTGAGAAAGTGAGGTTGTCGTCTATAGCGCGGCCAATTGGTGCAACAACCCCAATCCAGTCGCAGGTCTTGATGTAGCGCTTGCACAGATTGATCCGAGTTGTGTTCGTGTCAGAGATACCAGGAAGATCAATGATGGTCATCTTGTCCAGCACGCGGGAACCACGGACACCGATCCTACATCTTGTCAGCAACCACGCTAAACGTAGATTTCAGGAAGATAATCTCACCTGACTTGCTGGACGAGCGGCCACAGCGCTGGCTGATTGCCGGTGGGTTTCGTGCCCATGAGGGGGTCAATCTGCTCCCTGAGCTTTGCACGGGTACTCGCTTCGCAGATATCCGCGTCCGCGCCGTCGATGGACAGCTTGCCTTGCAGCTTCTGGCGGCACGATTTCACGAACAGATCCAGGGCTTTGACGGTCTCGTCCTCGTAGTTGCTGCGTAGATAGGCTTTGAGGGCCTCCTTTGTCTCGCAAACATCCAGATCGCGGAACAGGACATAGAGAGTATTGACGGCGTTGATGGAGCGCTTGTTGAACGCCTGGCGCTCCTCCTGATCCCAGCCCGGGTCTGCTTCGAAAGTCCAGATGTTGAAGTCCGTGATATGCTCTTGGAGGATATCCCGGATGGCATTGATGCCGAGATAGCGAATGACAGCGGCGTACGGCTTCTTCTGGCCTGGGAAGGGGCAAGAATACTCCGTCGGGACGCATGTGCAGCTCTCCCCTTTGGCCAACTATGCAATGTCAGCTTGTATCTCCACAGAACGTGTAGGCAGCACTTACGGATCTGGCGAGATTGGGTATATCGACGATGGCGTTGAGCGTGGAGCTCTTGCCTACAGTTTATTAGCGTTGATCATCTCTCCGGCGACCGATACCACTCACCAACCCCAGCATTCCCAATCAGCGCCATCCGCAACCGCTTCGTCTTCGGGACTTCGGTAAGTGCTTTCGCCCCTTTGAGATTGTCTTGAACATGCTTCCCATCGCATTCATTCTGCTTGAGGATATAGCCGACTCGGTCCGGGATGCTTGTGAGGCGCGTCTTGATGCCAGAGATCTCTGGGTCGTATATCGCACACTGGGGATACGATTCTGCGGCCTCGGAGTACTGTTGCTGCTGCCCTTCATCATCGTCAGCACCCTCGTCCGCAGACTCGTCGTCGCTGTCGCGTTCGTCCTCGTCTTCATCCTCATCTTCGTCGCTGCTCGCACCAAATGCGCTGTCGTCCTCGTCGTGGTTGAGGTTGCTGCCGTATGGCACAAGGCTGAGGCTGTTCTCGTCCGGGATGAAGAGGGAGTCATCTTGCTCTTCGTCGTCTTCGTCGTACTCGCGCTTGCGTTTGCCCAGGATCTCCTGGGATGGCTGTGAGCTGTCCATATCGGCGTCTCCGTCAGGTGAAGCCATGGTGTTGTGGTGTGTGATGTCTTGTCGTGGCCAATGCTGTGGAGCAGAGAAGGGGGTGAAGAATGTTTGGTGTAAGAGTGTGTGTTGGTTGGAGGTGGAAGAAGGTGAGAGGTCTGAATACGATGGTTGTAAGGTGGAAGGTGAAAGTGGAGGTCGAGTAAGGAAAGGTTTATGTATGGGAAAAGCGAGCGTGACCACCTAGCTCAAAGCTTATCGTGTATCATAGGGCTGAGTTGTGCGTCATATGCGCATGTGACAGCTCCAGTGAGCTAGTTGTTGAGAGAAGCCAGAGGCAGAGTGAAGCTTTGCAGCAGAGTCCGACCGGAGATGCCCAGGCTAGTTCGCCTGAGAGCAATGATGCCTCTTACCTTTCGAAGCACACAGAGATCGTGAGCTCCAGGACTCAGTTTCATCGCCCCGAACAATTGCGAGGTGCGCAGGCTTAGAGAGAGATTCTATCTCCGGATGCCAGTGAGGTGCCAGCCATTCGCAGGCGTACGTTGAACGCCAGGCCAGGAGCAGATCGGATACTTGTTGATCATGTAATACCGTCGACACGATCGGCAGCAGCCCAAAGCTCCACCTCTGATGTTACCAGGCAGATCATGCTTGACGCAGGTTGCGACCGCCGCCAGAGAAGTCGGCGAGTTGTGCATCGATACTTGAGCACGCAGCGCCGGGTAGTCTCCAGCCTCGCAGCCCAGTTTCAATTGCTCAGCCAAGCTGCTCGATCCTTCTTGAGGAGAATTGCTAGATCATCCATCGCTTGAACAACTCCGCCTGGCCAGTGAGGCCGTACTTTATGGCTGAAGTCTCTAGCATGCTGCCTTTGATATAACATTCAGGGGTCGCCCATATGTGGTTGAACCCGACTATCGTGCCGTCGGAGCGTTTGAAACCTGCCCTAAGCCGGTCCGTTTCGCTTCCTAGGATACCTGCCCGAGTCCAGCGCATAATGCTAAAGGTAAAACGCCAGAAAAGATAGCGTCGCTCGGGCCATTTGTCGTTGCTGAAGACAATCTCCTTCCGATCCAGCTGGCCTACCTTCAGCACCGGTTCTCCCCTTATGGAAGGCACTAGTCTGCCTCGCACCGAGTCATCAAGCACAATGAACCTGAAATCTGTTGAAAAGGATGGTACGATGCAGACTTGTTGCTGCGAGATGTGCATCTGCGGTAAGTTCGGATGACCGCTCATGCGACGTCCTGGACCAGCACCTAGCTGGTTACCGAACTGGCGTGGTGGCTCTGTAAAGTGGCGCGGATGGTGATGATGCTGCTGGGGGAACGGAGTCGGTTCGTGGTAGAAGCCTGGAGGTGGTCCGGCACGTTGGGATGTGCGACAGCCGAGCATCTCGTTGCTGGGCATGGGTGGCTGTTCGTGCCTTGGCTGCTTATGGTGATAGTTGCGGAGAAGCTGATCCTCGAACTGGCCGGCTTGTGGCAGATTGCGCGGCCTCGGCGCATGGGTCTCGGGCATATTAGGTGGCTGACCGAGCCAAAGGTCAAATGGAGCATCAGGGCGAGCTTGCTGCGACGGCGGCCTGGAGTTGCTCTTAGCCTGCAGCAGGCCGCGTAGTAACGCTGTGTTATCGGGCACCATAGATTAGCTTTGTCTTCGTCTTTGATCTTGGCGCTTTTGGTTTTGGCGTTTTCGGAATCGGCGTTTTCAGAATCGGCGTCTTGGGAATCGTAGAGGGTGTCGTTCCCTGAACCGTAGAAGTTGAACACATCGTGCTTCCAAGTAGACTGCTTTGACATATCCCTCGATGCTCCGCCTCTGCGCTTGCATGCACCCACGATGTCCTAGCAAAGTCTATTGCCCATAGCAGCCATATCCTTCGTTTCATACAGTGTGGTTGGGCCATGAAAGTACATTGGCGGCCTCCACCAAGCTCCAGTGGGCTCCAGTATGTTCGGAAATGGGGGCAACCCAGCCATGGTGTCCATCGACCAGACTCACGCCTACCGGCAAGATCGACTTGCCCAGAGCTATCTCGTCCAAATGTTACCAAATGTCTCAGCTGGGAGGCCGCTACGGGCGACTGTAGCGAGCTCGATGTGCGTGAGAAATCAAGAGGTCGAATCGGATCCTAGCAACAGGGCAGTGTCTCGAATGACTGGAGGTGCGCCACAGTATATGGATATCCTACGCAAGGGAATGAGAAATGGAGAAGCAGGTATGTATTACAAGAAAATGGCAGAGTTCTTCGCTGTCCGAGTCGGCATACCACCATCTCCAGGCGGTGAAGATCGTGTTCCTATCGTAACGGCCTTTGATATAGGGTGCAGTGTATGAGCCCATCGAGACGAGTGCGGAGGCCGTGGTGTGAGGTGAGGGCCAAAGGGTCGGCACCCGGAGCCATTCCGCACGGCATGCCGACCACCTCCGCTCCGGCCGCTGCTGCTGTCAAATCCCGGCTTTCACATGCACTTGCCAAGGCTACTTTCAGCAAGCCATTACATCGATCGTCTGGCGCACGCGACCATCCTCTGTCCCATCAACTAGAATACCTGTAACACCACGCGACCGACTGCGATCATGCAATGACATCCTCGCAATCCCGATAGTCCCAAGCAAAACACCTCCGCGAACAGCACACAATGTTCTGCCTCCGATCCGTTAGTCCCACCACCCACCGACATACATCTTACGCTATGAACCACGCTGATTGTGATATAGTGGCTCCCCCTCCTAGCCTTCCTAACGAACGCCTCGCCGATCTACATCGCCCTCTTCCTCTTCGCGACCTACAGCCTTCAACGACCCTGCGTCTACTGCTCTATCCTGCTCTTCATCCTCGTCTTCAGCTTGTTCGACTTCCATGCTGATTGGTTTGAGCCGCGATGGAAACCCTCCATATCTGGAGCTAGCGAAGGATTACTGCAGAGTGCAAGTGAGACGTTAAGCGGGTTAGTGACGGGCAATGCGACGGTAAGCGATGCGGTGTTGGAGACGGCGAGTTTGGTCGTGAGTGCTGTGAATGGGACGGGGGGGAGTGTAGCGAGTGCGGCTATGGAGGGGGTGAGGAGGAAATTAGGAAGTGGTGCTGGGGGAGGGAGTGGTGGTAGCGCGGCGGCAGGCAGTGGGTTTGAGTGGCTTAGGAGTGCGCTTGAGAAGAGGCAGATTAGGATACCGTGTGTGGATGTTATCGTACGACTGTAAAAGCTTGTTATGACTACTGCTAGATGGGCAGCGAGAGTTATGATAGCATGGGCGGCGTCCGGCATTGCTTGGGTCACGCTTGGGATGAGGATCTAGATACCCTATGGGCGGCTGTGGCAGTGCGCTTAAGCCTTTATAAATATGCAGCAACGAGGCTCAGCAGCTCTGATCCAATACTATGACAACCCGTATCGTACCCTGTTGCCGATCACGTGTTTAGGCGTCACAAGCCTACCGCGGTAAGGGAGCTTGGGCCTGTCCCCGCGACACACCATCGCTTCCATCTCTTCTTTCCATTGATCGTTATCAAGACATTGTCGCTCTTTCGAGTCTTTCTCGGAATTGCACTCAGTTCATTGGACCCTTGCAGCGTTCCTGCATGACAGCCCTGAATGCTGCTCGGCGGCTGGTTGCCCCGCTACGCCGCACCAACACATTGCGTGCCTTCTTACAGTCTCCAAGCTCTCTGATACAAATACCGAGCAGCACCAAAGCGTGTTACTCCTCTCTCTCGTCCTTCACGAAGTCTTCTCGCAACCCAAGCTGGACCTCCAGACCGAAAGGTATCGTCACACGAAGAACCACACCCACCCTCCAACCCATCAACACCCAAGCCAGACACTGTTCCTCTGAAGCCTCGAGCTCCCTCATCAGGATGGCGTCCGACCGCGACGTCCTCCCGACCGACGTCAAACCACTCAACTACTCCCTCTCCCTCTTCGACCTTCAATCCCAAGCTCCTTGGACGTATCAAGGCACCGTCTCCATCGACCTCGAAGTCAAGAAGAGCACCAAGAGCATAACACTCAACACCCACGAGCTCAAAATCCATTCCGCTGAGCTTCTCTCCGAAGCAGCCAAATCGTCTTCCTCTGTCAAAGCGTCGGATATCAGCTACGATGAGAAGAACCAGAGGTGTACCTTTTCCTTCGACCAGGAGATCCCGCAATCCCCAAAGGCGGTGCTGCAGATAGCATTCGAGGGGACGATGAACAACCACATGGCAGGCTTCTACAGGTCCAAGTATAAGCCCACGGTCGAAGCATCGCAAGGTGTAGCAAGGGATGAGGAGAACCACTACATGTTCAGCACGCAGTTCGAGTCCTCGGATGCTAGACGAGCGTTCCCTTGTTTTGACGAACCGAACTTGAAGGCTACATTCGATGTGGAGATTGAGATTCCGGACGATCTTACCGCGCTGTCGAACATGCAAGAGAAGGAGACGAGGGATGGCAAGGATGGCATGAAGGATGGCATGAAGGTAGTGAGCTTTGAGCGTACACCAGCTATGAGTACGTACTTGCTGGCATGGGCTTTCGGAGACTTCGAGTATATCGAAGACTTCACACGGCGGAAATACAATGGGAAGCAGCTTCCAGTCAGGGTATACACTACCAAGGGATTGAAGGAGCAGGGTAGACTGGCGTTGGAGTCAGCACACCAGGTTGTTGATCTGTTTTCGGAGAAGTTCCAGATCGATTATCCGTTGCCGAAGGTGGATTTGCTTGCTGTGCATGAGTTCGTACGTCTGCCTCCACTATCCTGCGGTTGATCTCCGCGTTGACTGGGTGCGCTTTAGGCCATCATAAGTCCCTCCAGCAGCCTGCCGGTAAGTCAAGTATCATGAGAAACAAGCTAACGAGTTACATCTAGTCTCACGGAGCCATGGAGAACTGGTCAGTACAATCTTCCAGCCTGTCTCAAGAGGCAATTACTGACCAATCTCAGGGGTCTCATAACTTACCGCACAACCGCCGTCCTCTTTGACGAATACGCCTCAGATCAGAAATACCGCAACCGAGTCGTTTACGTCGTAGCGCACGAGCTGGCTCACCAATGGTTCGGTAACTTGGTGACCATGGACTGGTGGAATGAGCTCTGGTTGAACGAAGGTTTCGCCACCTGGGTTGGTTGGTATGCGGTTAACCACCTACATCCCGACTGGAACGTTTGGGGCCAGTTCGTTACCGAGGGGATGCAGATGGCTTTCCAGCTTGATAGTTTGAGGACGAGTCATCCTATTGAGGTTCCGGTGAGGAATGCGTTGGAGGTGGATCAGATCTTCGATCATATCAGCTATCTGAAGGGCAGCTCGGTGATTCGTATGCTGGCTGCGCATCTTGGGGTTGAGACCTTCCTCAAGGGTGTCAGCGACTATCTCAAGGCGCATACGTACGGCAACGCCACCACTAACGACCTCTGGAGTGCTTTGAGCAAGGCATCTGGGCAGGATGTCAAGAGCTTCATGGATCCCTGGATCCTGAAGATCGGCTTCCCAGTCGTGACGGTGGCCGAAGAGCCAGGGCAGATCTCCGTGAAGCAGAGCCGCTTCTTGACTGCCGGTGAGGTGAAGCCGGAAGAAGACGAGACGGTCTGGTGGATCCCGATCGGACTGAAGACCGGACCGCAAGCAACCGATGCCAAGCGGGAGCCTCTCACGGTAAAGGAGGACACATACCGTGATATCGATACCAGCTTCTACAAGCTCAACGCGGACCAGGCGGGCTTCTACCGCACTAACCTCCCTCCCCAGCGCCTGGTTGAGCTAAGCAAATCCCTCGGCAAGCTCTCCGTACAAGACAAGATCGGTCTAGTAGGTGATGCCGCCGCCATGGCGGCCGCAGGCGAAGGCACCACTGCGGCAGTACTCTCGTTCATGGAAGGTTTCTCCACCGAGACCAACTACCTTGTATGGTCGGAAGTCCTCTCCAGCCTCGGCAAGATCCGGTCAGTCTTCTCGAGTGATCCAGAGGCAGCCAAGGGTTTGCGGGCCTTTACGCTCAAGCTCGTCACAGCCGCTACGGACAAAGTAGGTTGGACCTTCAGGCCGAACGAAGACTACCTTACCGGCCAACTCCGCGCTCTACTCATTGTGACTGCTGGAATCATGGGCCATGAGAAGACTGTGAACAACGCGAAGAGGGGGTTCCATGATTTCATGAAAGGGGATAAGACAGCTATACACCCGAGCTTGCGGTCAGCGGTGTTCAAGATCGGTATCAAATATGGAGGTAAAACAGCGTATGAGGCTGTGCAGAACGAATACCTCACTACGAAGTCTGTGGATGGGAAGGAGATCACTCTGCAATCGATGGGTCAAGTGCCGAGCCAGGACCTCGCTCAAGACTACCTGACCTTCGGCTTCGATAAAGTCGCCATCCAGGATCTCCACTCCGTTGGTGGATCGCTAGCGGCCAACGCCAAGGCCCGCGACGCTGTCTGGGCGTACATCAAAGAGAACTGGGAGATGATTAGAGAGAAGCTTGGAGGGAACAAGGTGGTGTTGGAGCGGTTTCTGCGGGTTAGTTTGCAGAAGTTTGCGAGTCTGGAGACGGAGAGGGACATTGCGGAGTTCTTTCAGGGCAAAGACAATACTGGGTATGACAGGGGGCTGGCGGTGGTTAGTGACACGGTGAAGGGGAATGCGAGGTATAAGGAGAGGGATTTGGGGGTGGTGAAGGAGTGGTTGGGTGCGCATGGGTACATGCAGTGAAGGACAGTGGAGAAGAGAAGTGACGGTCGGAAATGGCGCCAAGTGATGGTGATCCAAACGGCACAAAAGCGGTGCGTCGTAGTCTGATATCCATGGCATGGTAGCAAGGGCGGTAGGACTATCATTTGCTGCGACGATCTGATCGGCTACTGGATTCCCACGCGGAGATAGATAGCTAGAAGCTCATCTGGGAATGCAGTGCAGCGCTCTCGATCACGGACAGCCTTTCCATGCCTCTATTCCTTGCCTATGTGTGCCCTTTGATGAAGACTAATGATGGTTTGGGATGTCTGTTCAACCTTAAGTCCATTCCCCTGTTCGTAAGCGACAGCCTTGTCAGCGCCAAAAGTCGTAGGCGCGGGAAGTGCGGGTGCTTCCGTCGCGCCCGCGATGCGAACATTCGCGTTCACTTCGCGCCTTCCACTTTGACTACAACTCGCACTTCTTTTGTGAATAGACTCTAATAGAGAGCCCGCATGTGATCGCTGAAGCCACACGTGATGGTGAATTAGCGGCTCACACTTACTGGACCTTGGACCTACAACTTCCACCTCCAGCCATGCTAGCAGCGGCCACTTACAAACCGGTGCGATTTTGTACAACTACATCCGCGACATCATGTCGCCGGTGGTTATTGACCTGCTCTCGGACTCTGAGCCAGAGGAGTCGCCGAACAAGGCTGCACGGAATGCGCTCAGTAGCTTCCAACCAAGACCACAGAAGGCTCAACAGAGCGGGCAGCAAGCTCGACGACCGGAACGCACTGGACCTCCGCCGCAAAACGGTGTTTCGAGGGCAGATGGGTTACCGCCGGCAAAGGATCTACCTAGTTCGCGGAGAGTTTCAGCACCTTCAGCGCAACCGGCTCCGAATGGGTTGCCACCACCTAGTGCGTATGCGCCGTCTCATAGACTTCTATCGACGGCGTCACGACCCAACGGAGCGGAGAGTGACCGGGAACCGCGAAGGTCGAGCGCTGCAGGTCTGAATGGGCAACTGCGTCGACTTTCTAATGCGCAGAAGGCATCTCCTTCGAACCAAGTTTCCGCGAGGGCCAATAGGCCGGCAACCCCTGATGGACGCAATTCGCACACCGCGCGTGTCAACGGCGTTCAGAGTGGAGATGATCGAACAAAGGCAATCGCTGCAAGACACAATGCTCCGTTCGGCGCTGGTCCAGCACGGCGTAGCAACGCCGGGTCACCTCCAACTCTGCACGAGCGTCATTCTGGAGGGACCAGCGCTCCTACAGCCGCAACAAAGGACAGACCCGATATCGACCGTGCGCCATGGCCATCCTCCAAGAGCGTAGCAACGCTTCCGTCTGCATCACAGCGCGAAGGCGCATCATCGCAGAGTGCCAGGATTGTCTCCAACGGCAGGTTGCAACCGCAAGTGAACTCACATGCACAGCCAAGGGCTGAGCGCTCCGAGCAGACTCAGAGCTCCACCAATCGGTACCTTGAACAGCAGTCACGAGGTGGCGAATCAGACAGTGCAGTCCGTAGAGCCGCGCACTCGGTCGAGATGCAGGGCGAACGGACTATGACGAAGCGCACTGAAGCGTCGCCAAAGGAATCATCGCAGCTCAACGGTAGCGTTTTCCGGCCTGGAAGGACGGTACTCGCGGGCGCTGGGCTTAGTATAATCGACCTTCCGCAGAGTCAAGATCGAGTCAGCACAGCTCATGCGCAGTCGATTGGCCAGCCCACGCCCGCTTTGGCCTCGTCCTCACCATTGCTCGATGAGCGCCCCGCCAAGCGTCGGCGAGTTGATGGTCATCCTACGCGAGACGAAGCGCCGGCCGCGGTTGAGCGCAAAGATACTGGGCGTGCTCGCGTTAGCTTCGCTGCGGAGTCCGCGGCACAGCTTGAGAACGAGCTGGCATCGAGCTTGCCGTCGCCCGCGAAAGCCGGACCGCCTGTAATCGTACCACATTCGGCCCACCGGCAGTCTTTGCCACAGCAAAAGGCTCCGGCTCCGCCAAAGCCGGCAGTTCAGAGCCAACAAGTAGCGCAGTCGCATTCAGCACCCAGATCTAGATACACTCCTGAAGACAACGCACTGCTGGCCAGACTGAAGGAGGTGGAGAAGCTGAGCTGGCGCGAGATCTGCGACTACTTCCCTGGACGGACGAAAGGGTCTCTAGAGGTCAATTACGTTAACAAGGTAAAGGGCCGCTATACGGAAGCTGCGAAGCATGTCGTCATACCGGAAGTGGTGAGCAGAAGTCCGACCTTGCCAACCACAACGAGACCAAAACCCTCGATCCCAGTCGATGTCTCTGCGGCGACAAGCCAGCCTACGCCAGACGAAGCCAGCGGCCGCCACCCTCGAGTCCGCCGAAAGCGAGGTGGTGGCCCTTCGGTACTGGAAGGCTTCGTTTCGTGGGCCAAAGTGGGGCATCAGGTTCTGGAAGAAGCTGAGCCGGCTGAGGACGCATCAGATGGTTCGCAGGAGGTGGGTGCTGCAACACATCGGCCTTCCCCAGTATCCGCAGCTCGCATACTGCGCCATCGGGAGCTGGGAACTGGGAGCAAGATGCGTTGGGCGAGCTCCGCTACACGGATTCCGGACGAGCTAAAGAATCAGGCACTCACCAGCTACACTCCTAGGAGGCACTACAAACGAACGTGTGGCGATGTGACGTGCCTTTCCTGGGCTGGAGACGGCAGGCGGTTCGCAGCTGGCTCCATTGCAATCACTGACGATCGCAGCATGCAGTACAACTCGGGTTGCAACCTCCTCTTGGGCGACTGCGAACAGGGAGAGTTACTAGAACTGCCTGAACATCACGTTGCGAGACCAGTGATCACTGACTGCGACAATGTTAACGCTCTGCACGCGACGCGCGAGTCCCAAGATCCGCGCCTGTTCATGACAGTAGCCGCGGTCGCATTTTCACCGAACGATCGCACGCTCTATTCTGCTGGCGGCGACAAGAAAGTTCGAACATATGACCTTGAGCAACCCGATCTGCGAGCGAGATGTATCGCGGAGACAGAACATCCCGCTGCAGTGGACCTTCTGACTGTGAGCAGAAATGGCGTTGTCGCTAGCGCCTGTCACTCAAGCTCGAATGACTGCATTCTGGTTCAGGATCGTGGCAGCACGAAGCTGTCGCTCTCACCAAGCCGGTCTGACTCTCAATCGAGTTTGCCCATCTTCCCGTCAGCATTGAAGTGGGGTACTGCGCAGCAACATAGCAACTTTCTTCTGGCAGGCTTTGCAAGCGACAGCTTAGAAGAGGCGAGAGACGACGCCGGAGAAACTGCGTTGTGGAACGTCGAGACCGGTGATCGCATTGCTCTGAGCTCCGTCACTCGAAACGTGTTTGACGTAGCTTGGAATCCTGCACCAGGCTCAGCATCTACAGCCTTTTGCGTAGCGAGTATACCTGGGCATGGCAAGACAAGCAGGGACAAGCGAACTGTCGTTCAACTGTACGCTCCAGGACAAGATGGAGCCCGGAGAGTTATTGGGTGGGACTGCTCAGCGTCAGACATCAACGATGTCCTCTATTGTCCTTACGATGACAACCTAATCGCTGCAGGTGCGACTGACGGAAAGGTCTACGTCTGGGATCAGCGCTCAGCTGGTCGCGGTCAGAAACCGCTTCACATCCTGGCACATGGGCCATCGACCAATGTCCTGGACCATGACCGCGATGTTGAGAGTGCTGATACTGGAGTACGCTTTCTGTCGTGGGGTGCGACAGGCTCACGGTTGTACTCTGGCTCCTCGGATGGCATCGTCAAGGCTTGGGATCCGTACCGGTCAGCTGCAGATGCTCATGTAGGCGATGTGGCCTCCTTCGAGACCGCCATCATGTCTGGATCCTTCAGTGCAGATCACAGAGACCTGCTTATCGGCGAAGAGTGTGGGCGCATCAACCATCTGAGCGTCGGTTACGAAGACGATGGTGAGCCACTTCCTCGGCCGAGGCCTTTCAAGATGCATGCTGCAAAGCAAGTAATCAAGGAGGAAGATCCATTTGCAGCCGCAAAGCTGTTGCTACACTCAAGGCAGATTGAGCTGCGACCCATGGGCAACCTGCCCATCAGACAGGCTGTGCAGGGACCAGCGTATACCGGTCCGTATCTGAATCCTTCACCCGAAGAGTGGAGCGAGGCCGAGAAAAGGTACCAGCAGGCTCTGGACGCACAGAACGAGATCCACACCGAACTGGAACTTCCGATGCCAAGCAGTGGCCAGACCAACACAGATGCGCGTAAAGCAGAAGAACAGGTTGCGAGCGCACAAACTGCTGTGCTACGCTTGCAAGAGAGATCGGAGTCGTATCTCAAGCTCGAGCCAGTAGCTATGGCGACACAACGTGCTTTCAAGAAGGCACAAAGGGAGCTTATGAGGCAAGAAGATCCGGCAGACCATTGCAAGTTGGATTGCAACTACCTGACGAAGGAGACCGACCCAGGCGCTAGTATGCCGGACTCTGGCCGCTCTGAACAACGAATACCTGGGGCATTAAGAGCCATGCCAACGAAAAGTATAGATGTCTCAGAGATGACCTGCAAGGAGCTCTTTGACTGCGGACTTGCCGGCCTTTGTCCGGAATGCGTACAGAAGGTGGCTATGCGAAAGGCGGGTAAACTCCACTTGGCAACCTACTATGAGACCCGGTGTCGACAGAGGTGCAGCGCTATACGAGCGACGCTCAGTGGATCTTGCGAAGCGTGTGATGCTCCTCTGCGCAGCGACGAAAGTGCGGGTACTAACACGTTATGCGAACGATGCAGCTTCGCCTGCTTGCGGTGTACTCGGCCCGTGCAACTTTTGCCAGGAGCTTCCAGAGGCGAATACAGCGTCTATTGCTCACATTGTGAGATGGCTTGGGAGGCTGGTGTCCTCGGGTACGATCTTGTGCAGAATGGACCTAGGGCAGGCTTGAAGAAGAAACGTACAGGAAGTTTGAGCCGTGTCAAGAGCCATGGTGAGGACGATGGCGGAGACAGCGAAGTGTCGCATTACCATTCGCGATGGGGATCCTAGTAGGTCTCGATCTAGCTATATACAGGACAAAGCGCACCGATTCTTGGATCTCAGCACTCATTTCGGCTTCGAGGTCGACGTCTCTTGTCCGAGCGCGTTCTCGCTATCGTCATAGATTGCTTGCCCTTTGAGCTCAGGGTCGTCATCTTGCACGACAGGTGGGCCTGTGAAATCCTTCCTCCCGCGTATAAAGTACCAGCCAATGCTGATCGCGGCAAACCTTTTGAATCGTTAGCACACCATTCGGTCTCCGTGTTCATATCGACCGCTAAACGTACCCTGCAAACACCGCCGAAGCGTAGTTCATCGAAGACGCAGTCACAGGCAAGCTGACTGGCATACAGAAGATCACAATCGCAAGAGCGATCCAAAGAAGGCAGGCGATGTTGATGGGGTAGCCGAATCTGCCCAGTGAGTATGTTGAGTGCTTGACCATTCGGCGACCGCGCAGGACTGAGACCAAGATGGGCAAGCCGTAGCCGCACGACAAGCAGATCGTTGCCACGCCGGTGAAGCTGTTGAAGGCTGCAGTAGAACCGAAGTAGATGCAGCCGAGTAAGCAGTCGACCAGAGTTGACAGGACTAGGCCCCAAAGAGGTATACCTAAGCGCTCGTTGGTTGTACCGAACCATCTGCTTCCTGGTATTGCGCCTGTTACACATCATTAGCACCCAGTATCGGCAGTCGGCTCGTGTCGCGCCACTTACCATCGCGAGCGAAAGCGTATGTGCACCGACTTGAAGCTGTCAAAGCACCGGTTCCAGCAAAGAACATGATGCCGAGAAGCAGGAAAAGTAAGCCAAACCCTCCGCCGGCGGATCCAGTTGCTTGTTTGAACACCAGGCCAATCGGCTGCCCACTTGCGGCGTTGAGCAAGTATTGTATGTCTGGGAGGACGAACAAGATCGGAATGAGGTAAATGATACCCGTAACGCCTGCGGCGGCCACCGATAATACCATGGCCTTCGGCACCTCGCGTGCCGGGTTCTGGACTTCTTCACACATGGAGGCAACGAGTCTATGGCAATGTCAGCACATCTGCCGTGTTGTCTCGCTGTCAAGGGCTCTTACCCATATCCTGTCAGCGTATACGCCGACTGCAATAATCCAACGAAAAAGGCCCAGCCTGACGGCCAACCGGAAGCACTTGCGTCGAAGTGGCCAAAGACGAATTCGCCGCTGCGTCTGCTCGGAGCCATGACCAGGATCGTGATCAAAATGATGAGCACACTGGCTGCAGTCCAGTAAATGCAAACCTTGTTGATGAGGTCGAGATATCGTGAGCCGAACGCATTGATCAGGAAAGTGATGAGCATGACAGCCCAGAACATGAGCACCGTTTGCCAAGCATTTGCAGCCCAATCGTCTCGCCACAGACTGATGGCGCTCAGTATAAGCTGAGCCCCTCCGAAGTTGATCGAGAGTGTCACAGTCCAATTACCAATCAGGTTGAACCTGAGCATCTGTTAGCATTGGCCATCTCGGTGGGAGGCACATGCCGTACCACCCGGTGACCCAGCTGGCAATCCTGGCCCAGTCTTTCGTGGCCATCATAGCACTCCAGTAGTACACGCCGCCGGCCGTAGGATACACCGCACATATCTCGGCCAGAGACGCAGCAATGCTGAGGGAAATGAGCGAGACGAAGACCCAGCCCCACAGGATCGTGACGCTCTGCCCGTCGGTCAGGCCGATGTACATAGTTGTCGATAGCCCATATGGCACCGCCATGATCGCAAAGGAAAGCCCGAGAACGCTGAGCATACTGAGACTCCGTGGCAGCTCGCTCTTGTAGCCCAGCTTCGCCAGGTCTGCGTCGGCGGCATGTTGGCCAATGGAGCTTTTGCGCCTGGCGGTGCTGGAAAGTCGGCGCTCTGGATCCATTGTGCGTGTTTCTGTATACGTGCTCCTATGTTAGGTCGTGCGGAATGGCGAAAGATGTGTCTGGGGGAAGCAATGCGAGAATGGTAGGATACATGTACTGGGATCGCAGGGCATAGTCTTTCGGCCAATGGTCGCAGCCTCTCAGGTGAAGATAGCAGGAGCTCGCGGACTGGTCTCCAGCCTGCTTGTACCTGCCTTAGATAGATCCTACGAGATGCGACCCTGCTGTCGCGATACTTAGTCGTCCGTCTTATTCATCGCCGCTACTCCGGCCGGCGCGAACGTCTAGACTCGCGCCCGTGTCATCGCGCATGTGGGCGTTCTTGGCGGTCTTGCACGGGGAGCATAAAGTCTGCCATAGGAACCTCGAAGCGCGAGGAAATCGCAATGCATCTTTGGACAATGGCCGGATACTCGCTGTCGCTGAAGTTGGTGGTAGACAAGCCTCTTTTCAACATTTCCAGTATTCCACTTGACATGCGCAGCCGCTAGCTCCCGCCGTAGCTTGTCCAATGAGAGAGTTATAGCGGCATTCCATCAATAGATCAATCAAATGTTTAGGAGAGACGTGGTCAACGATCACTCCATCAATCACCCCACCACGGGGAGGCATCTCCTTTAGGGGAGAAGCTGTCAATGACCTAATCAATTGCTTGCCATTGAAGTCGAACGATGCATCTCTGTATACTCACCATCCCGAAGCCCCCAAGATGGCCACCATGCGACCCTCAGCCGTTGATGCGGCGCTACGCTCTTTCTCACGAGCAAGAGTATCTCAGGACGTCTGTCGTTGCCGTCAGCAGAAGATCCGGCTACCGAACAGGACGCAGAGACGATATATATCAGCTGGCTCAAGGCCACCAGTACCACCCGGTACGCCTGGACCAAGCAAAGTTGTGGCACCGAAGACCAGGCTGGCAGTAGGCGTGGTCTTCATCGGTGCCCTCGTATACTCAATGGTATATCAAAGCGCACTCTATACAACACCGCAGCATTGTTAACGACCTACGCAGGCTACCGGCGACAAACCACCATCACCCACCGAACCCGAATCAACACCACGCAGCGGTCAACAGCTCGACGGCCCCTCAATCGCAGAACGGGACAGTCTAAGTAAGCGCGAATCCGGCGTGACAGCCAGCTCTCCCATGCGCCTGCGGATGGAAGCATTCATTAAGGAGAATCAGCAGGAGATCGTCCGCGCTCTTGAAGCACTCGATGGTAAGCGCTTCCAGATCGACAGATGGGATCGACCGAATGGCGGCGGTGGGATCAGCTGCGTACTACAAGACGGCAACGTTTTTGAGAAAGCGGGCGTGAATACGAGCGTGGTATACGGGACCCTGCCGCGAGCGGGAATCAGTCAGATGAGGGTCAACCACAAGGCTTTGGATCCGGATGTGGAGAGTTTGGAGTTCTTTGCGGCTGGGTTGAGCTTGGTGTTACACCCGATCAATCCTATGGCGCCGACTGTGCACTTGAACTATCGGTACTTCGAGACGGCGAACGAGGACGGGAGTACGAATGCGTGGTGGTATGGTGGAGGTACTGATCTGACGCCGAGCTATCTGTTCGACGAGGACGTCATACACTTCCACCGAAACATCAAGGAAGCTTGCGATGCGCACGACAAGGACTACTACTCACGGTTCAAGAAGTGGTGCGATGAGTACTTCTACGTCAAGCACCGGAACGAGACAAGAGGAGTTGGCGGCATCTTCTTCGATGACTTGGACGATTCAGAGAAAGATCAGGAGTCCCTGTTTTCTTTCGTCCAGTCATGCTTGGGTGCCTTCCTACCTTCCTACCTGCCCATCATACAGAAACGGAAAGACCTACCGTACACCGAGCGTGAGAAACAATGGCAGCAATTACGGCGAGGTCGGTATGTGGAGTTCAATCTGGTGCATGACAGAGGTACGGCGTTCGGGCTGAACACGCCGGGAGCGCGGATAGAAAGCATCCTCATGAGTCTGCCGTTGACTGCACGATGGCAGTACCAGCACGAGCCGGACAAGGGCAGCCGAGAAGAGAGGCTAGTCAGCGTGCTGAAGAAGCCCGTTGACTGGGTTTAACCTGTAAATCAATTGTATGCCTGATCATAGAGAAAAGGGTCGAAATCGCTGTATAGTAAGACTTGTACATCTGAAGCTGCAAATATTCGTACAATTCTGTGGAGTGGTATCTCGTCATAATCAAACCGGCCGCCACCCCGAGGAGTATAGCCCAAAGTACACAGGCCCAATGCTCGTACTCCCAAAGCTCACAGACCTAGAACTCGCTAGCCAATATCTTCTTCAAACCTCCGGCCTCCTTCTCATATCCTTCCACTTTCGTCTGACTGCTGGCAATCTTTCCAAGCAGCCACTGAAGTCGACTCCGCAGTTCACCGGGCTGGGTCGGTAACTCTCCAAGCAAGTGCAGTTCCTGTTCGTACTTGTCGATTGACTTGTTCTCAGCGGCAATGGACTGACTCAACAGTGCAAGATCCATCTTGGCTGCCAACACCTTGTCTTTGACAAGCCGTTCGAATGCAGGCTGATACACTGGTTTTCCCGGCTTGATAGAATACGGCCGTCCGTTGAGCGACTGCACTGTGATAAGCTCGGCTTGCTCGAGTGCTGCCAGCGCTTTGTCACCTCCGGATCCGCCGTACGCATCTGCCATCAGGACTTCGTTGAAGCGAAGAGCTTCTGCGGCTGCTAGGTTTCGGACCAGCATCCACGCTTGCTGAGGCGTCCATTCCTTGTTCTCGCTGCCGAGCAGTAAGAACATCTTCAGGATCTCGGAGGCTGACTGATCGATGATCTCGTGTACGGCTTTGGAAGGCGTCTCTCCCGCCTTGATGCGCCTAGCAAGAAACTCCAGGTCGGTGAGACGGCCCCCAAGCAGTGGTATTACACTGTCCAGTTCTTGTAGATCCTTGCGCTTCTGGCTTGGCGTCAGCTTCTTCATTTCCTCGTCCTCGTCTACAGCGTGCTTCTGCTCTGCTGCATCGAAGTCGAGATGGTTGATAACGTAGCGCTTGGCAGTGTCCAGAGAGCAGTCGCGCAGTGCTATCTGACGGAAGACACGGTCAGGCAGCGCCTTGCTCAACGATTTGCTGAAGGACACGTCGTTGGTGAGGAAGATGACATGAGCAACGTTCGTTGTCATCAGCCTTGCTGCCCATTCAGCAAGCTTGTCGTATACGATAGCTGAGCCTGGGTCAGAGCCTTTGTGCAGGAAGTTGTCAATCACGACGACCGGACGACGTTCTGGGTGGGCTTCGAGGAACTCATCATCGCTGAGGTTGCCGTCTACGTCATCCTTCCTGCGCCCTTCGAGAGCAATGCTCTTCAGCGCCGTGGCAGTGTTGTTCCAGATCTTGAGCAGCTGGTTCTCGAGCGTCTCCGAGAAGCCTGCCTTCATCCCAGTCATGCCTTGTGCAGCAAGGTCCATCAATCCGCTGATGTTGTTCATCCATGAGAAGACGGGTCGATAGCCGACTTGGGCGGCAGCTGCAGCGATGGTCGCTGCATCACCGCGAGCTTCTTGAATGGGCTTGCAGTCTACGACAAGCACCTTGTGGGCTGCACGCTTCTGCGCCAAGGCATGGTCGTACACGAGCTCCTTCTTACCGCTACCCCGAGGGCCTTGCACAATAATGAATGTGTCTGCGGTCTCGATAAGCCAGGATTGTATCTGCTCGATTTCGCTCTTCCGATCCTCCCAAACGACTTGCATGCCCGCCCCGCTCGTGTCAGCGCCGTGCCGTAGGTTCTGGATGCTCTTGATCAGATCCTCGCTTTGGGTCTTGAACCAACGAACTATCACATTGTCCTCGATGTGGAACGTCCTAGTGATATGCGCCTTAATACTGAGCGTACGTATTGGGTCAAAGATGGCTATTGATAGTGCAGCTGTTAGTGCAACCAGAATGGGAAGGACTATCCTTGGGTGGCCAAAGATCCAGTCCTTAGCCCAACCAGCACGCTGCTTCTTCTCATAGGTCAAGCGAAGCACTGTGCCCAGCTTGCCGCCACCTTGAGCTTCCGAAACTGTGTAGCCGTGCAGACAGTTCTTGGCCATGGTCGCGTTTCCGAGGCTCGCAAAGTCTAGGTAGCCGTACCGCGGCAGGATCTTCGAGTCGGAGGGCTGGTTGACGATGTCTGCAAGCTTGCCGTAAGGACGGAAGAATGTGTACAGCTGTTCTTGACCAAGCTCTGCAACCTCCGCTCCTGGTTGCGTTGGCATGAACTCCACCTTTAGACGACGAGACGGCAAGCGATAGAGGTCTTCGACCCATGGCTTGCCAATGACGAGACTGGCCTTCACTGGAGCAAAGGGGTTCCACCAGGGCCGGACGGGATTTGCTGCGAGATGTGACCGTACCGCCTCGGCAACCGTCGCAGGGTCTGTAGCCTCATCGTGGTGAAACTTGACAAAGGCGCCGGATTCCTTTAGTCGAGGCAATACTTCGACTACATCGACGTTTTCGAGCCCGAGCTTGTTGGTCTTGATAGCTTCCTCAACCACGGCAGTAGGCGATGCGGCTCCTAGGCGCTGAAACTTGGACTCATCATGCAAGATCGAAGACTTCCTTGGCTGTAAGAACAGTGGAAGCCTTGCCAGACCGTTCAGAGGTAGTAGGTTGTTGAAGAAGAGGATGCCCTCGCTTGAGTTGGTAGAGATATGGCCAGATTGATTCTCGCCTGCTTCAGCGGTGGCGAGTCGGATCTGCTGCAGGCCAGCTCGCCGTATCGCACTCCGGGCCTGATGTCCAAGTAAAGAAGATCGCTGCCCGGCTCGGAGAAGTAGTCGGCGCTGGAGCATGATGATCGGAAGTGGCGCCACGCAGGCGTATCCAAGTGCTAAGTCATATTACTGATGCTGCTATATATCCTGATGATCCTGGCCTGATAATGATGGACTTCGCAAGTGTTTGCCGATGGTGTAGGAGTCACTGCAATATGTGCCAGCGCGTGACTGTCGCGTTCCAACTTCCGGCAAGCTCGCGCCACATGACGATCTGTGCGGCGGCGGCCTTCTCCCACGGTTCGACCTCACCATCTTCGTCTGGACACTAAGTTCTCTGTACTCAAGCACGGGAAGCGCCGACACGTAGAACGGGCAACGATGGTCCGTATAGAAATGAGACAGCGTTGGGCGTAGCCTGATTGGATCTTACTGCCGAAGAGCTTCCCGCGTTGACCTTCGTGCCGGTATCGCGGCCCTCGGTGGCATGACAGGGACAGCCCAAGACAAGATAGTATCAAAACGACGAATACAGCAAACTTCCTAGACCAAGTTTCAGCTTGGACTTGACCTTTCCCACCTTCGCTTCGCAGATTTCAATCACCATGGCGCCTCAAGGACCATACAAGCTAGTCACCGTCAACAACGCCCCTGAGAGGGCAAAGAAGATCGTCGGGCGAGTGGTCGAGGCTCTGAAGGACCAATACACTATCGTCCACGCTGCGAATGCGGAGAGTATGGGATTGTTTACCTTACGAGCTTGATCAGTTGCTTACAACTATAGGCCCAGAAGCAGCGAGACCGGTCTTCGAGGAGGTCATGCCTGACGTTGTAGTGAGGAGAGCCCCATCGAGCCCCGAGGGTCAACACTAACATGCTATGTAGTTCACGGCCTCGATGTGGACACCGGAGCAAAGCTCCAGTGTCTTCAAAGAGGCACGAGAAGTCAACCCGAAATGCAAGACGCTAGCGATACCGCAAGGCTTGCAGGTTGAGAAAGGTCCGGATGCAGTATTCGAGTTCGTGAAGGCAAAGCTACCCGCTCTGATTGAGAGCTAGCCGCATATAACCTCTGCATATCACGTCGCCATTCAGTCTTGATGCGATTAGCGCTTAGTGAAAGCTATACATCTAAACATGAAACGCTTGGACGAGAACGCATAAGAGCTGACGTTAGCGCTTTTGCATGTGATACCCTCCGTAGTTTCGCTTAAAGTCGATAGCTTGGCACCGAAGATAAGCCGCGCTTGTAGCCGCGGTATAGAACACTACTCCGTCTTATTAAGACAACAACTCTTTACGTAACTACATTAAGATTACAATATAGTTAATCTTTATCCCTAGTACGGTAGATTAAAAGACCTAAACTCTAGAGAACCTCTAATGCGCGAAGAGTACGATTAGGACAACTATACGACCTATACCGATTTTACGCGTAACGAGATCCTTAACCGTATTAAGGATCTCGAGTACTAAGTATACTATCTTAATAAACGACTCGAGTTTTAGATTATACTACGTATTAAGAACTATAGGCGACGCCTTAGATAGATTAAGGAGGCTATATACGACGAAGAAGGGTAAGAGATAGAGCTAGAGGTAGACTAAGTAGACGAAGAAGAGCTAGTAGAGCTACTATAGAAGAAGATTAAGAACGAACGAGACGATAATACCGAAGGGGTACTACTATCTAAATTACTAGGAGAGGGTAGTAGCTATCGCTCTTAGCTAGTACGGTATACTATAAGGCGAGATCTCCTTTAGCCTTAACGTAGCTTAATCTACTATCTCGAAGGCTATAAGCGACGTACTAGAAGGGTTTCTAGGTAAGAAGCTTAAATAAGTAGAGCTTTATAAGCTATTACGTAAGAAGGATAAGGATACTAGATATCTAAAGGCTATTAACTTAGATCTAAATCGTAAGCTTAAGCGTAGTTTACTAGAGCGTATTACTCTAGGCTCTAATTTAAGTAAGATTATTCGTAAAGGCGTAGTAGAGTAGTATCCTTACTATAAGTAAACGCTCGCTATAAACCTTACTATTATAGATACGATTTAAGAAGGTTGGATTATAAAGGACAATACGACGGTTAGTAAGATACCTTATAGTAATAGACGTAAGCTACGTACCCCTCTCGGTAAAGTCGATAGTAACGTATAGAGGTAGAACTATAGCGGCGTTAATAAACTACCTCCTAATACGGATAAGATCTAGTATCTCTCGTATTACTAGGTCTTTAACGTACTACGCGGCTAAGATTATATTAGCGTAGATATCCTACGCCGTTAGAGGGTAATCGTATACTAGCGCCGCGTATAGAAGCTTAAACTTACTTAGAAGTATAAGGAGAGGCGTAAGGCGTAGTATAAGCGCTATAAGGAGCTCCTTATAGAAGGAGCTCTAATTATTACTACTAATAAGAAGACAAAGGACTTCGGTAGTACTACGGATAGCTCCGTATCTATTCTTAAAGGTATATAAGATAATAAAGCCCTCTTTAAAGAGGTATAGGATATCTCCTTCTAGATTAAGTAATAGGCTATAGCTTACGCTAGTAACTTGTCGGTAGAGCGGCCGTAGAAGAAGTAGTCTTTTAAGTCCGTAGAGCTATAGAACCGTCTTAAGTAGCGTAAGAAGCTACTTCTTAAGAAGCTTAAGAAGTATAACGACGCGAAGCGGTAGTAGTATACGTATACGAAAGGATCTAAGGAGTAGATACGCTTTTACGTAGCCGTCAAATAGCGTACCGCTAAGAATAAGCGACGCCGCGAGGTGTACGACGCTATATACGATCCGTCTCGACCGGAGTAGAACAAACGAAGGAAGTAGCCTCTTAGCGGTAAGTTACGCTAATAGACTCCGAATAGGCTCTATCCGGATTCTAAGAAGTTCGTACGTAAGAATAAGTAGAACCGAATAGACTTCTTATAGTATACTATCGAAGTCTACGAGGATCTACTATTTCCTTACTACTATAAGATCCGCGATAACAATAAAGGTAAGCGCGTCGTAATCGCTAAGGATAACGCTAGAATCTATAGTAAAGCGCGTCGACTAATACTGCCTATTATTAAAGACGAAGGTATTAAGTTTGTCGACTAGCCGCTAAAATTACTAGATCTTTACTATATCGAGTTACTCTACTACTACTAAGAGCGGCTACTTAAGAACGTAACTTAGTACTTCTAATCTAAGAGCCTTAGGGTACGCGCAATAGTAGTAACTATATAGAAGGACATATAGTAGAAGAACCCTTAGTTTAATCGGATTGTTAGTAAGATTGCCTCGACAAGCTACTTCCTTAAACTATACGAACGAGCTACTAAGGTTAGATACAGTAACGGCTTCGACAACGAGATCTATACGATAGAGTAGATTAAGCCTATCGATCTTACTCTACTTAAGCCTAATACGACTATTAAGCTTAAAGAAGTAGAAGAAGACGGTAGATTCGTCGATAGTAATAGCGATAGTAAGAATAAAGAAGACTATCTACCGCCGCCGGTAGTAGGAACTTAATACGTATAGATAGAGTAATAAACTATACCGTAGTATAGACTACTTTATACGCTCTTATATAATTTTACGGCTTTATTTGACTATACTAGCGATAACGACGTTTTAAGTAATTGTATATAAGTTGCCTTATAAAGCGGGTACTATACGCTAAATTTTAGTAAGAGCGGCCTATTCCGCGAGGAAGCGGGGTTATCGACTTTAAGTAAAACTACGGAGGACCTCTATTAGAGGCAATATAGAGCGTAGTCCGCTATATTAATCCGGTATTATTACTCTATAAGCGTATACCTTAATATACCTAAGAAGCTTCGTAACTTAAGAACGAGCGGTAATAATACGGTATTAGTCGGGTAATAGTAGGGTAATAGTACGGTGTCTATACGCGGTCCCTAAAGTATAGCGGGCTTTAGCTTTCGAGCGACTATAGCGGGTAAGACGTACAAAGTCCTCTATATACTACTATATACTATAGCCTTCTTCGTATACGGAAAATCTATAGTTTCGTACTTTTACAACGATTAGATTTCTATTCTAATGTATCTATCTCGAACGCAGCCTATACGATAAACGCCGAAGACCAAAAGCCGCAACAGCCGACGCAGCCGCCGAGGCACGCTTTGAACACCCTTCTATCACCCGACTAACACCGTATTATCACCGTAGTAATACGGTACCCGCACGTGAGCTGCGAAACACGCGTATCTTTGCGATACCGCGTACATACCGGATCTCAAGCGACACCGTATTAATACCGCGCTACAGACCCCATGTTTCCTCTAATGTCCGTAGTTCCGCTCAAAGTCGATAGCTTGGCACCGAAGTTAGCCCGGCTACTCTGCACTTTTCGAGCTACGACAAGGCGATACTGCCGCGACAAAATAGTTGTAGGACTTTAAACATACATCTTCTTAGTCGCGAGACTCTTACGAGTCTAGCGGTACCACTTTCGAGACGCAAAAGTAGCTATACTAGAAGGTGGTGCCGTGTATGCTCAATAGGACGATCATATCGAGTTTGAGCGGAACTACGGAGGTACCGCCACTGCATACGAAATCGGTAGTTCTGCGATCTCTACGTTCCGTGCTTCTGCATACTCTTTCCATATGCCTACTACGATAGCCCATGCTCTACCGTGCAACCTCCTCCAAGACTCCGCATGCTCTGACACTGCACATCTGATCCTACCCCCGCTGTGCGGAATAATGGTCGCATTGATCCTAAACGAGCATCCACCTCAACGGAACTCGCTCTCTCGTCCTGCGAAGACCTCGCTGGGTAGCTTGTTCGGGTCACTCTCGAAGATCCCCAGCATCTCCCACCCCGTAATCTCATCCACCGTCCTCTTCAACAATCGCCAATTCTCTCCTCCGTACATGATCACCGAGCGCTCGTGATATCCGTACGCTGTGTCGAATAGCAGCGCCAGATCGATCCCGCGTCCGCCATAAGGCGCAATGGTGATACGATCGCCAGCGGAAATATTAGACATCTCGAGTGATCCCAGCGATGGATGAGTCACCGCCATTGTCTTGAAGGTGCCCTTTGTGCGAAACGGCGGCATCCCAGCAAGACTTATCTCGGTGCTGAGGTAGCGACACGGATTCGACTGACCGTCGAAAGCGAAGAGCTCGTTGGCTTTCAGGAAGATACCTCTAGGCCTGTTGTGGTACCACTGGCGGTCGTACAGCTTCGGGTAACGCTTGTCCTTGCTGATGTATAACAAATTAGCGATTGTGCACAAGTACGAGCCCGAAAGACTGGAAGTACACTTACATAGGAATGAAAGGATTTGCAATCGGCAGCGTAGCGGCTCCGTCGCCTTCTGTCACCCACTCTCCCGATTTCCAGCTCACACGCCCCGAAGCACTCGGCTCAAGCCAGAGCGCTCGCCGAATCTTCTTCGTGTTCGTGATCGTCTCATTGAAGGCTTTGCTCACACGTCGCACAAGCAGTATTTTCCGCAATGGCAGGTGGAGCAGAATCTCCTCGCGGAGCTCCGCAATGCTGAAGACCTCCCTCGCAGCCATGGTGAACTCGGCAAGGATGTCGTCCATGTTGGTGCGGCGGTGGTGTAAGCTCGGAGTGTTCGGGAGGAGAACTTGAGGAAGATCAGTCGAGAAACATGTCCTCCTGTAACCGGAAGCAAAAATTGAAGGCAGGTGACGTCAGCGCAATTGTACGAATGCATGTGAAAGTAGTGACTCGACGAGTTAGCGAGACCCTGGGGCCTTGGCACTTTCTGCATGCCACAATCGCGACCCGTTCTCGAATTAATGGCGGCCTAGACAGTTGCTTGACCGCCTCTCGCTCAATTGGGAGTTTGTCGGACCTCGCAAAAGTCTCTTGCGCTTTTGAGTGCCTGTGAGGCACCTATCGGTCGATACAAGAGCTTCATCGTCGTTCATTACAACACGGTGAGAGAGCAAAAAGCGCTATGGTCAACAAGCCTCGTAGTATGTCCGCAGCACACACAGGTACCAGAGAAATATACATACTCGAGAGCTCACCGTTACTTGCAATCGCCTCGTAGCCGGCGATATCCACGATCAGCTAGACATACCTACGCACCAACTAATCCCTCTCCTCAGGCTCCGGCAGCCCAAGCTCCTCCTTCCTCCTCCGCAGCTCCTGCGCATCCATATTCAGCAAGTCAAGCATCTCCCGCCCAGTGATCTCATCCACTCCCCTCCTCATCAAGATCCAGTCTTCAGCACCAACGAGCGACACCCGATTGGCATCTTCTCCAAAGCACCCCGACCCCTTGGCACTGACTACATTAAACATCGTCTTCACATCCATCCCACTAGGGCCTCCGGATTCTGCAGCCTCCCCATCCCAAACCCGCAGATGCCTACCATCATACTTCACCTCCAGACTCTTGATCGGAGGGTGCGTGACCTGCATCCCCATCGAACAGCTGTCACTATCGTCGAACCGTTTAGGCGTCGGCAGTGCTGCTGCGTCATCGTTTCGAAGGAGCAAGCGAGGAACACGAGGTAGGAAAGCGGTAAAGTTTGAACACGGCCATTGTTTGCCGTTCCAGCCAAGACGTTCTCTTGCGTGAAGGTACATGCCGTAGGGGTTATTGGCGTACCATTGCTTGTCGTAGATTTTCTGCCAGACGCGGGGAGTACTACAATGTTGTCAGTATGATATCGTATGCGAGATACAGAACGTATTGATTCCCTACAGTGATATGAACGGATTTGCGATCAACAGCACCGGTTCAGAGCTGCCGTGAGAAAACCAGCCTGAGCCCTCTGGACAGAGAGAGGGGAGTACGTGCGCCGGACCCGGTCGCCAGCTGACGGATGCTGGGTCCACTGCATCAATCCATAGGGCTTGCCGTATCTTTTTCGTACCTGTGATGACGTTGTTGAAGTTCCCTGAGACACGACGGGATAGGAGAATCTGGCGGAGTGGTAGATACAGCAGGATATCTTCCAGAAGTTCGGGAATGCCGGAGACGCGTGAGCCTGCTGTTGCTGCTGTGGTCATCGCAATGTTATCATCTATGTTCTTCCAGACTTTCGGAGTACTCTGAAATCGTCAGCGCTGCCGATCAATGGACGATGTACGACTTACATAGGTCTGAATGGATTGACTATCGGGGCTGTCGGCTGTAAGCAATCGTCTTTGACCCAGCTTCCCCTTTGTGCGTTTGTCTTGTTTATTACCCCATGGAAACAGTCGAGCAAGTTTGTCTCATTGTATCAGGCGTGATGGTGTTTGCTCGTGAGCTAAAGAGGAGAGTAGACTGTGTTCATATATCAGCGCTTGCCCGTTCCGCATATTGGCTTCCTCTCTCCCGTACGCAATGTCGAAACTCTACAGTGAAAGCGTGTTGTACGTCATCACCCTTGCAAACAAGAACGCTGCGGGAGACGAGGCTCCTTTCAAGCTCTGGCGCGCAACTACGAGTCTGGACAGAGCCAAGGCGATCGCTCAAGCATGCTGGACGAGCTCTCTACAGCGGTATCTCGGGGACCCAAACATCGAAGATCGCACTGCGGAGGTTGAGCATGGACGAAAAAAGCCAGCGGTGGTCTTCGTTCTCTCGACAAATGCTCGCAATGCCATGACCAAGAGTGGAGCTGAGGCGACGGATGGCGATAACAAGGTCGCGGTGGAGAGGATATTCTGCGACATCGACAAGCCCGCTCCTGGGACAGCGGCGGCGCAGGGCGCGACAGCAGCGCATGAGGAGGCGGCAGCGAAGGCGGCAGTGCGTGAGGAATCAGTGTAAGGAGAGAACGCAGGGACGCAGACATCAGAACATGGTTGAGTTTCATCATTCATCATAGAGTTAGCTTGACTGCACTATCTGGAGGGCTATACGGCCGCTGCAGGCGCCATTTTGCCACTGGAGATTGTCAGCGAATGCTTCCATTGATCTTCCACAATCATGACATACCATTACACTCTCTGTCTCCCGTAGCCATCGCTGATTGGTAGCGGTGCGGCACCCACACTGGTGATATGAGCCCGCCCCCTGCCAGCACCCGGGCACATCCTTGACAGCCCTGCAATCGGTCGGTTGTGTGGTTTGAAAAACTCTATCAGGGTTGCATTGTCGTTCTTGTGTATGAGGTTATTGTCGCTCGCTGGCGTAGCGGGTCTTGCCGCTGCGGTGTTGGCCGTGGGGGTCTCTGCGCTCCCCGCAGGTTCGCTGCAGGTGGAGGACGTGGAAGCGAAGTCGGTATCGTGAGTGGCGACCTTCATCCTGGGATGTTTTGGTGTTTGAAGAAGGGTTTGATGGGGCTTTGATGGTTTCTGGTCTGATGATCGTCGAGGAATAGGTGTGTCGTGTTGGGATTGTGGGTATGTGAGTTATGGTAGGGGACTTGGGGAGAAGGAGAGCAAGGAAGACAAGAAATAGTAAGTCGATGGACATGACCCAGTAACGGTCCCTGGTACCAAGTCACTGCAGAACAGTGTCGCACGCTCCCTGATATGTCTGCGTCGGTCACCACCAACGCCTCGCTAAGCCCAGCAAACACACATCATGTCCATGCATCATTAGTCCCGATCACGGTACCTGTCGCGTGGTCTCTCTTCACCGTCACCCTTCGCAACATCCCTCTCCCTCTCCCTCCTCTGCTCCTCCTGCCTCTTCCAATGCCCGCCCTCCTCATAATCCTCCCTAATCCCCAACGCCTTCCTCAACTTCTCGCTCTCCTCAATCTTCGCCTTAGCCAACTCATGCACCTCATACCCCTTTACCTTTCTCCCCCCACCACCGCCCTTTCCTCCCACACCTTTACTTTCTAGCTCCTTCCTCAGCGCATCGCACCGCTCATCCACCTCGTCCTCGGCGACTTCCTCGTCTTCAAGTCTGTCGCGCAGTTCGAAAACTTTGACTTCGATCTCGCGTTTGCGGTCGTGCTCGAGGATTTCGGCGTCGGGTTGGCGTTGGCGGTGTTTGAGGCTGTCGAGGTCTTTGGGGTAGGGTGCTGTGCGGGCGTCGTCGCGGGGGCGGAGGTGCGAGAGGTTGCGTTGGACGTAGCCGCTTGTGCCTGAGCCGCGAGGGGTTGTGAGGCCGACGTTGGATGTCATGTTTAAATCGTGAATTGGTACGCTGGCGGTATGTGCGATTGAGGTGTGACAGTGCGGCTTGAAGAGAAGTGAACGAGCGGGGAACGCGGCCGCTTAGACCACGCTAAAAATGACGTGCAGCGATTTTGCATGTGAAGATAAATGAGTCATGAATCTCGACACATCTCATCTCACCTCGAACATGACACTTCACCTCTAGCAAACGAACAAGAGGTCGCAACCATGCCAGCAATCCTAGACTCCTCGGCCTCAACGCCCACAGAAGAGCTCACCGAACTCCCCTTCCCACCCGTCACCAAACAGCACATCCTGAACTGCTCCTACCACAGCTGGTGGCCCAAATACAAATCAATAACCCCCAAATCCCGTCTAATCCCCCTCACCCAACCCTTCCTCGACTACCTTCGCGCAGACGGCATAATACTCCCCGACGACGATTACGAACCCCAAGGAGAATGGGACAGCGATAGCGGCATCTTCTCTTCATCAGATAACCCGGACGCTACACCAACCGCATCAGACGATGAAGAAGACGGAGATGTTGCGGCTGACTGGAGGGAGTTGCACAACACGATTAAGGCGACAATAGCAGAGCTGGGCGGGAAAGTGGTACCGAAGTTGAACTGGTCCGCGCCCAAAGACGCAACATGGATCAACGCCGGCACAAACAGCATGGAGTGTCGAACACCCAACGACATCTACCTCCTCCTCAAAAGCTCCGACTTCGTGACCCACGACCTCGAGCACGCTTTCTCCGACACCATCTCCACTTCCGCCTGCTCTCTCCCTCAAGACCAAATACCATACCATTTGGTCCTGCGCAAAGCATTCCAAATGAACCCCTCAGTCGAATTCCGCTGTTTCGTTCGGAACAGGAAACTCCTCTGTATATGTCAGAGGGATCTGAATCACTACGAGTTTCTGGAGAAGATGCAGGATAAGCTGCGGAGTTTGATCATGGAGTTCTTTGAGGTGAGGTTAAAGGAGACGTTTGAGGATGAGAGTTTTGTGTTTGATGCGTATGTGCCGAGTCCGTATAACAGGGTGTGGTTGGTGGATGTTAATCCGTGGGCGCCGAGGACGGATCCGTTGTTGTTTGGTTGGTTGGAGATATTGGGGCTGGAGGAGCCGCCGGAGGCTGCGCCCTCGAGCGCTGGCGCAGAAGGGGGGTTTGTCCGGTTGTCACTGAATGGGGCCTCGAGCAACAGCGCACCGGCACACGATGCCACTGCCGAGCACGAGACTGAGCTCTCGGATGAAGACAGCGACGACAGCGCAGACGAAGAGCTATGGCTGCCTGAATTACGGCTGGTCAGGAAGAACGATCCAGAAGCGTATGCTTTCAGCACGCCGCAGTATAGCGCTCATAAACTACCCAAGGATGTCGTGGAGGCGAGTCAGAGCGGTGAGGGTTTGAGGGAGTTCGCGAGGGATTGGCAGAATATACTTGCTAAAAGGCAGCAGGATGATGCTGAGGGGAGTGAGAGTGATGAGGGTTGAGACGTTGAAGTAGGAGCTGAAGATTGCATCAAGACGCGCTGAAGGGGCCCTTGGGAGAAGGCTTTACGCTCTCATTCAGCGTTCCCCGGTTCCAACATACGAATTGCAAGCTGGGCCATCGCAGTTAGTGCTTCAAGATAAGGTATACCATCAGAGAAGCACTTAAGAGGCTGTGCAAGTCTGAATGCATTGACGCATATCGCGATTTCACATGCTCGCGTCCCACCACTTTCTGCGTTTGCAAGGAGCAGTCCAACAAAAAGATTCCTCGGCACTCTGCACCTTGCGAAAGACTAGCTTTTACAATCTCTCAGATCTCGACACTGCACAAGCACAACAAGAGTTCACACTACCATCACGCCACCACCTACGACTCCCTCATTCCATCATGACGGCAGCGACTGAGGTCTTCGGGACCTACGAACTCCTTGAGCCCATCCTCCTACACCTTCCGCTCCGTGACCTGCTTCTCGCACAGCGCATCAACAAAAGCTGCTACGACATCATCAGCCGTTCTAGTAGCATCGGAAAGGCACTGTTCATCGATCCGAGCACGACTGAGCACCACGCATCAGGCACCATATACGAAACATTCGAGGGGTACTCGAGCCTATGCACCTTGTTGCGCCATAGCGACAGATCGATAAGGAAATGCGACCCGGAGGAGTTCTCAGTGTTAAACCCATTTGTTAAGCTATACCGCCGACACAAGAAGCGCATAGGCGGGGAAGCGCGTGGGCCAGAGCTCCAACGTGGAGTGGATGTTCCCGAAGAAGCAGGAACCAGGAGACTCGGAGGGGACGCGCAGCCCTCGACCATGGCGAAGGAGGAAGGGCGCCAGCTGGAAGAAGGCAGAGAGTTACAAGTGAAGCCCGAGGGCATGCGCATGTACCTCACGCAACCGCCGATGACGATGATTACGATAATTGCGCTCTGGCACGGTGAGCTGTGGCTGAGTGCTACTGATGGGCGTGGAATCAACTTCGGTCGTGCGTTTGGCCACGAAGACTTCGGGCACTTCGTGGACGATGCGGGATTTGAGAATATGACACCGAGCTGGCAGGCTGAGCTGTCGGTGGATGAGGTGACGGGGTGGGAAATGCTACGACTGTTCGAGGTTGGATTTGAGCGCTTTCGTGCAGAGATGGCGAAGGCTGCCTAGGAGATGTATGGGTGACCAGTTGCAGAGTGTGGTGCAAGGTGGACGGCGTAAAGCTATCTCCGTATGTAGCACAAAGCGAACATCAACGTCACTTCACGCACTTTTCTCCTCGACCCTTTCGGACTTCCACTCATACAGGACGATTCCTTCATCACCAAAAGCGAAGCATCTCTTCGCAATGTCGGCCGCCCAGCAGCTACTCGATACATACGAGCTCCTCGAAGACATCATTCTCCACCTGCCCCTGCGACAGATGTTGCTATCGCAGCGAGTCAACCGCACCTTCCATCATATAATCTACCGATCCCTCAAGATCTCCCAGGCGCTTTTCTTCATCCCAGCTGATGATAAGCAAGTGGAGTACACGAGATTTGGTCATCTCAGTGACCGGCAGTGGAGAAACGTGTATGATGCCAAGGTGGAACGGGTGATGTTGAACCCTTTCGTTGCAATGTAAGTTCCTCGGGGCCATGTGGATCTGCCAACGCTGACGCCGTATGACAGTACGAAGGAAGCAGCAGGAGACCGTCCGTACCCTGCCTTCATGCAAGACCACGAACCAGACTACGATGAGACGTCCTGCCACGACCTCTACTCCACGCACGATCGTGCTTGTTGCACGGACGCTGCTTTCTCTCGCGTAGAGACAGGTAGGTACAACAGAGAGTACTGCCGGCACTGCTACGACGACTGGTACTTCGGGCCCTGCTCGTTCTTCCAGTGTCATATGTGGGGTTCGACTCCAGACATGGAGCGATTGCTGGAGAAGTCGACTGAATCTTACAAAGATATGCTGCTCACGTACCCGCCATGCGCGCGAGTCACTCTGCAATCCAATGTCTGTGGAAGGTGTTTGTGGACGGAATGCGATCACGCTACTTGTGAGGACTGCACCAGGCTACCGAGAATAGACGACGTCGACACCGATCAATGCTATGATCACGTCCATATCGAAACCTTCCTAAGAGCGGCTGGAAAGATGGCAGAAACGCAGCGCCCTCGACTCGGATCATATGAAGTGAAAGGAAGGAATGTACATGCTTACAACAATATGGGAGTTGAAGGAGGCGGTGACTGGCTGCTTCACCCGAAGTCAGTTGATATTGTCACTGGCTGGGAAATGTTGCGTCTGTTCGAGGATGGAGTTCAGGCAGCCTGTGGAGGTAGAGACGTAGACGAATGCTACGTGAAGCGATGCGAATGTGATCAGTGTGCAGGGGCTCGACAGGAATGGGGCATTGAGTAGTGACTAGCAGCTATGGGCAACAATCAGGTCACGGTATTGGAGCTACGTTTGTTCGCTACAAGGCTGGGCCTGGATTGAATCGCTGACCGCAAGGAGTTAGCGGGGGAGTGTGAGGGGCGGTGCGTAAGGTAGAGAGTGCAGAGAGATCAACGTCACTTCACGAGCTCCGATCTCCATCATCCGAAGTCTTTTCATGCAATCGCTCGTTTCGCCAACAAGAAACTGACACGAACAATGGCGGCTCAGCAAGTTTTCGGTGGGTATGAGCTGCTAGAAGACATCCTACTGCACCTTCCGCTCCGCCAGATACTACTGGTCAAACGAGTCAACCGGGACTTCAGCAGCGTGATCGAGCGCTCCGACAGGCTGCAGCGTGCTCTCTTCCTCCGACCGTCTACTCCACCAGTAGCATGGCCACCGTCGGTTCGGCCAAAGGATGAGGCCAGTGGGAAAGGTCAAGGCGAAAGGGTGTCGGTCGTGAAACTATGGCTGAATCCGTTCCTGAGATTGTCAGACTCGCAACCTCTCTTTGGCCAGACTTCGTGCTGACCATAGCAGGCTACGCAAGAATGCAAGACTTCTCCCACCTCCGGCAGAAGCAGACTATAGGCCATCGAAACCCTGCACAAGCAGATACTTCCCGGACACAACAAAAACGGACCACAAACCACGAACAGCTTGTACAAGCATTCAATTCCGCTACGGTCAAGACTGTCTACCACGGGCACGTCGTGAGAGTGAGAGGAGGGATGGCCGCCGGCACGGTAGTACTCTTGTTCACACCATCGACACCAACAAGCTGCGGCATGAAGTTCCCGAGAGCTTGAGCGGGTCACACATGCAGATGCTCACGACTCACCCACCGTGTCGCCACATCAGCGCATCAGTGGAAGCAGTAGTGAGTGACATTGCGCGCGAGTGGCCGACGAGGTTAATTGTGAAGGCAGAGCTATCCGAGAACATTCAGGGGCCGGGAATCCGCGTCGGCGCTTTCAGATGCTTCGCAAAGGCACTAGATGCTAAGCAGCGTAGCCTGAACGATGGGTACGTGTCGAACGTAGACATGTTGGTTGATGTCGACGGCGCAGAGAGGTGGGAGATGTTCCCGGGGACAGTCGATACGACCACTGGCTGGGAGATGCTGCGAGGTCTCGAAGTTGGCATAGAGGAGTACAGCAGTGGGATGGATTGTTCGCCGAGCCCGCCGCAGGCACGAGAGCTCTCGCAAGATGAGGTGAGGCGTGCGCTCAAGGGGCTCCTTCGGGGTCGGCCGTGATTAGCAAGGTCAGTGAGCAGAATGCGCGGCGATTACGCGAAGGGCCAGGGAGCAGGTGTTCGCGGCATGATAAGGGGAGTAAGCAGGTTACAGGGGCACTTTGTACGTGCTGTGAGGTGGCGAAATTGCGTTCTCTTCGAAGTCAGTAGACAACACAACGGGTGGAAGTTGCTTTGCTTCCAAGGTTGTTGAAGGTTGATTGTCAGGCACTTTCAGGAACTTGACTATGAGCCCCAGGAGACTATCGGCTGAGAGATTCGAGGGCAACACGCCGTGGGCGACAGGTTGTCTTGGTACGAACGAATTTGCTGGGCGGCAAGAAGAGCGCTGTCTCAACACAACGGCAGGATACCGCGCCGAAGCAGCTCAGTCCAGCAAAGTCTTCACAGTGCCCTATTGCACATCTCGACACACCAAAAAGCTTTCACACATCCTGGGATCATCGTCCACACGTGCAATCCCTGCTGCCAGTGCGCTCACTTTGTCGCAATGCCCCTTGTTCCTCGTCCGCAGTGGATACCTCTCTGTCTTCGCGTGAATGTACCCTTCTTATAGGTGGACGGTGGTTCTCCGCATGTAGTTGTGCATGCTGCGCAGCGCTTGAGGAGGCGGCGATGAATGGAGGTTGCAGTCGCTATGCGTGATGCTCAGCACTTGCGGATCCTGTCGTCGCATGGGGATCTTGGTCTGTCAGACATCAGTCGAAACGTCCTTGGATATGAGAGAGCCACATCGTCCGCTGTGGTCCCTCTCAACCGTAAGGACGACGGTTGGCGAGCACGAGATGTGAACCAGCATCTGTGTTACGCGCTTGAAGTATGTCCCCGCCATCGCACAGGTCATTCGAGATCCAGCATCCACCGTGAGCTGCGCGCAGTGTCGGAAGATGGACTAGGGGGTCAATAGCGATTCCTCTCCTAGACCGAAAAGCTCTGCCAGCCTCGGAAGGGTAATGTAAGCGATCAGGCTCCATGTGGCAGCTTTGGGCAATCAGTGAAACCGATGCTGAGCGGTGTTGGCATACCTTCAAATGGTCGCCGAAGTCTTTCAGGGTTGTTCATGGTCCAGCGTCAGACGTGGGCTACGCAGGGTGTTGAAGCGCGGTTGGGATTATGCTGCTGGTAATCGTCGGCATGATTCTTCTTATAAGCAGTCATAGATCGAGTCTGGTCAAATGTTCCAGATGAAGAACGAAGATGAGTTTGTTAGCTGAAGGCATAATAGAATCGAACATTGAGGAAGGCAGGTAGCTTTGAAACTCATCTCATTGCTGCTAAACCTCCAAACGGAAGCCTCTACATTACACAGGAAGATGATGCTTTTGCCGCCCATTCCATCATAGCATCATCAATGTCTAGCCTGAACGCCTTGCCATGCTGAAGAAAGCATCAAGCAGTCGCAGTTGGTGTATCTCGCATTCGTAGGTAGGGGTGTGGGTGAATCGCTTAGTCAACCTCTTCGACGGTTGGGCCGTCATCGCCGCCAGCGCCCTCGCCGCCCATACCACCGCCGGGCATGCCGCCGCCTGGCATACCACCTGGCATACCACCCTCACCACCGGCACCGTAGATTTTCATCATGATCTAAAATTGTCAGCTTTTCTTCTTTCTCATTTTGGGGGATCATGTAGGGAAGCACATACCGGGTTGGCAACGCCCTCAAGCTCCTTCTGCTGGCTCTCGTACTCGTCCTTGGTGGCCTGCTGGCTGTCGTCGAGCCAAGCAACAGTCTTGTCGATCTCAGACTTGAGCTTCTCCTTGTCCTCGGCGGACAGCTTCTCATCGACCTTGGAGTCGGAGAGGGTGTTCTTGAGCGAGTAGGCGTACGACTCAAGGCCGTTCTTGGCCTGGATACGGCCGGCCTCGGCTTCGTCCTCCTCCTTGTACTTCTCAGCCTCAGCCAACATGCGCTCAATCTCCTCCTTGGACAAGCGGCCCTTGTCGTTGGTGATGACGATCTTGTTGGTCTTGCCGGTGCCCTTCTCGAGAGCGGAGACGTTCATGATGCCGTTGGCGTCAAGGTCGAATGTGACCTCGATCTGTGGGACACCACGAGGCGCAGGCGGGATACCGGTGAGCTCGAACTTGCCCATCAGGTTGTTGTCCTTGGTGCGAGCACGCTCACCCTCGAAGACCTGGATGAGCACACCTGGCTGGTTGTCGGAGAAGGTAGAGAAGACCTCAGACTTCTTCGTCGGGATGGTGGTGTTACGCTTGATGAGAGGCGTCATGACACCACCAGCGGTCTCGATACCGAGAGACAGCGGCGCGACGTCGAGGAGCAGGATCTCGTTGGTCGACTTGCTGGAGGTGTCGCCAGAGAGGATAGCAGCCTGGACGGCAGCACCGTAGGCAACGGCTTCGTCAGGGTTGATGGACCTGTTGGGCTCCTTGCCGTTGAAGAAGTCGGAGACCATCTTCTGGATCTTGGGAATACGGGTAGAGCCACCGACAAGGACGATCTCGTGGACGGAGGACTTGTCGATCTTGGCGTCGCGGAGGACACGCTCGACTGGCTCCATGGTGGAGCGGAAGAGGTCCTGGCACAGCTCCTCGAAGCGGGCACGGGTGATCGAGGTGTAGAAGTCGATGCCCTCGTAGAGCGAGTCGATCTCGATGGAGGTCTGGGCAGAAGAAGACAGAGTGCGCTTCGCCCGCTCGCAAGCTGTCCGGAGACGACGGAGAGCACGAGCGTTAGCGGTCAGGTCCTGCAAATTGTTAGCATATGGAACAGATCGAACATCAGAAGAATAGCCACGTACCTTCTTGTGCTTCCTCTTGAACTCGGAGACGAAGTGGTTGACGAGACGGTTGTCAAAGTCCTCACCACCCAAGTGGGTGTCACCGGCAGTCGACTTGACCTCGAAGATACCCTCCTCGATCGTGAGCAGGGAAACATCGAAAGTACCACCACCCAAGTCGAAGATGAGCACGTTGCGCTCGCCCTCGGTCTTCTTGTCGAGACCGTAGGCAATGGCGGCAGCAGTTGGCTCGTTGATGATACGGAGGACGTTCAGGCCAGCAATGAGACCAGCGTCCTTGGTAGCTTGCCTCTGCGAGTCGTTGAAGTATGCCGGTACAGTGACGACAGCGTTGTTGACTGTGCCTCCAAGGTATGACTCCGCAGTCTCCCTCATCTTCGTCAGCACCATGGAGGAGATCTCCTCAGGTGTGAACTCCTTGGTCTCGCCCTTGAACTCGACCTGGATGACTGGCTTGGCAGCTTTGTCGATGATCTTGAAGGGGAAGTGCTTCATGTCAGCCTGGACCTCTGCGTCCGCGAACTTCCTGCCTATTAGGCGCTTGGCGTCGAAGACTGTGTTGGAGGGGTTCATGGCGACTTGGTTCTTCGCGGCATCGCCAATGAGGCGCTCTGTGTCGGTGAAGGCGACGAAGGAGGGTGTTGTGCGGTTGCCCTGGTCGTTGGCAATGATCTCGATGCGGTCATCTCTGAAGATGCCCACACACGAGTAGGTCGTGCCCAAGTCGATACCGATCGCTGGTGCCATGATGGGTGTGTCGCGGATGTATTGGGTAGGTTTTGGGGTATCAAAGAGCTTTGCAGTTGAGTAGTGGAGGTTGTGAGAAGATTCGTGTGGTCGTGGACTACTTTGTGTGATGTTGTGTGTGAAAGAGTTGTAGAGGCTGCAGGAAGGGTGGTTGTGTACTTTACTTGCGGACTTTTCTGCGCTGGCTTCTTTCTGGAAGCTTCTTTACCAGCGAGCGTTCCTGAAGCAACGATCATTCGCTACCAAGCACTAGAATATACTATGACTCGGTTACACGCATTCACGGGAGGGCAACGGCTGCTGACAGCAATGACAAGCTCTTATTCACGCCTGTACAGCTTTGCGAGCGCAAACGCCTCGTCGTATTGCTCACAGTCGCTCTTGCCAAACATTCCATATGACGTATGAATTTCTACAGCGTCCCGCCAAGGCGGACCCCACAGTTTCAGCCTCTATCGATAAGCCGCGAAAACGCCCGAAAGGTTCAACTTGCCACCTTGCCCTTCACCCCCTCCCACGGAAACATCGATAGCTATTGTACAATGACGCTGCTCGAGATGGGCATTAACATGCCGGAGAAACAGCAACAAGAAGGGGTCGCTCAGTACACCACCCTCCGCCACCGCCGCCTCTCCTCATGAAGCGCATCCCTTGCCCGTTCATACGCATCGAAGACGAGCCTGTAGTTCGCCTTCATCTTCTCATAATATCGCTTGAGCTCCCGGACCTCTTGCTCTTTCCGCACGAGCGCCTCACAGTGGAAGCTCCATCCGGAAGGCAGATCAAAGGCAGCAGGACCGTCCACAGAGTCCCTCTAGCACGGCGGCGATGGCCGGACCATCCGTGTGTGATCAAGACGGACCAAGAGAGAGATATCGTCGGAGTTCGTATCGAACATCCACATAGATCTGCCCACGTATGTCTGCAAGGCGTCTGGTACGGCCTAACTTCGGCTTACCCATTCGCCATGGTATAACAGTAGGTACATCAGCATCAGAACAATATATGACTTACCGTACGAGGGGACGTGGTCTAATGGTAGGGTACTGGAAGCCGGGCAATACCAGCCGGGTAGTGGGTTTTACCTTCCACTCCTTCCAGGGATGCCAGGTTCGAATCCGGCCGTCTCCATTCTTTTTGGTTGCCCTCAACATGTCGTTACTACCCAGGATCCTTCGGTCGAGGTCGCGCTTGTGCCCCAGTCTCCGTGGGTGTTTTGATCAAGCACCGATAATCACCTCCAACGCTCAGTGGACTTTGAAGCTTGCCGCTCTTCTCCGGTATTCAAAGCCGCACTCGAGCTCTGGTATTGATCGGCGAATGTCTCACGAGCACGACAGATTGTCGGGGACGTATCTGAGATTCGGCAAACCCCTCGGAGCAGGCTTGAGCCGACGAGCAGCTGAGCAATCCGCTCGTCGGGCAAGAGCAACCTCATGTTTGTGGGACGCAGAAAGCTGTCACAATTTTTGTCAAATTATTAGAGGGCTCTCGCACTGCACTCATTTGCCTCGTGCTTTCGCTGGCTCATCTTCGGCTGCCACTCTGGCGTCTACATGAACCGCGACGATATGAGTGGCATCCGGCAATCGTGGTCTAACGGTAGGATACGTGGATCGGTGGGCACCCTTGGCTGGTGTTCCCTTGAAGCTGTGAAGCGGGATGCCTGGTTCGAGTCCGGCCGATTGCTTTTTTTTTTTTGCCTTCATTGGCGGATCGCACGCACGAGAATGTCTCAGTGAGACGAGGAAGAAAGAGCGAGTCTGTTGGAGCGCAAGGCTGTTACCGTCATAAACAAGTTCATACAAAAGCATTAAACAACGAAGTCCAAAGTCTACACACAAACCCATTCTCCCCGCCATATCTCCTCACCATTTCAATCCCTGCGTAGGTCGTCTATGCGATGAAAGCCATCGCGCGCTTCTTCAAGCCTGACCACACCTTCGGGCCCGGCATGGTGTAGCTGCTGAGGGTCGTGTAGATGTTGATGAGAATGCCCGGGTCAGTCTCGGTGTAGAGCGCTGTACCCTTCTTGCAGACAGCGCCGGCAGTGCATGGGTGCTCAGAGCCGGAGCCGGAGATCTTCAAATTGAGGCACATCGGGTAGTTCTGGGCGCCATCAGAGCTGCCGGCGCTGTGGAGAGCGATGATCTCGTGGCGGAGGACGAAGTTGCCCTCGAGGCCTGGTAGAAGAGAGACGTTAGCTGTACTCAATAGGTAGGGATAGGCTGGTTAGACATACCAGACGGAATGGTCATGGTCCAGGTAAAGTTGTTTGCAATGAGGTTATCCGTTGCCCACGTGCCCGGCTCGCTGGCATCGCTCACAAGCCCCTTTGCATCAACCTTGAAGAACTCGAGGTTCTCCTTCTCGACCGTGGTGCAGTCGCCATTGCAGCGAGCCAGGTAGTCGATGACCGGGCCGTGATGGCTATCCGGCCAGGTGTTCCATTGGAGGTCGATCGAAGACCCTGCCTTCACCGGGATGTAGGTGGTTCCTGGGGTGGCGCCCTTGTGGCAAGTGATGTTGTTGTCACCGTACTCGCTCGGCGAGACGAAGCCGTTGTCTTGGTTGTACGCCATCCAGCCGGCTTGCTGGGGCTTGGTGGACTGGTAGATCCATTCGGGAGAGGCGCCGGCGTACCATGTACCGCCGGAGACGACGCCAGAGACGTAGCCGTGAGCAGTGACTGCTGGGATGGCAGCAATGGCCGCAAGGGCAACAGCTGGGACAGTGAAGGAGTGCATCTTGAGACGATTGGTTGTAGAGGGTGAAGGGTGGTTTAATGTGCGTGACTGTCGTGGACTTCGAACTTGGAACGAATGGATGAGCCGATCAACGGTCTCTGTAACGAATGACTGGAAGCTGAAGGTGAAGTGTGCTGGCACTGTTGGTTGATGAAAGCAGTGCAGAGGAGCGCGCGAGGGAAGTCCTATATACCTACCTCTGGCCAGAGTATCGTGGAATCTCATGAGTCGCTCCGCGTCCAACTTGGCCTTTCGGTCTTAAATCGGTGCCATGGTAAAACAATCTAGATGCAGCGCGGCGGGTACAGCTCTCTAGGCGAAGATGAGAAACCGCCCGGCTGCAATCTGATGAACCGAAAGATGCCTCCTTGGCGTACGATCTCAGGCATGGTTGTTGAAGTTGAACTTCGTGAAACTGGGCCAGGACAACACATGATGAGTTCGATATCATCGTATCGAAATTCGAGCATTGCATCTTGCACATCCTCTGTTTGCCTTGCATTTGTGCTTCTTCGCTGTCCTCCAGGCTTAAAATCGTCCAGTCGCTTAGCAAAGTCGTGCCGGCGTAGCATCGCTACCGTCCATCAATCATGACTTGGTGCCGCCGCGGTGCTCGAGATAGACATGCCAAGCGCTCTGGTGAACTCGGATAGATTGCTCGTTAAGAGCTGAGGAGAGGTCTGAAACAGAAGTGATATGGAAGGTTTAGCGCGATCGGCTTTCGGCTAAATCGGTTAGGGCACGTGAGCTCAATGTCTCAGTTGCGCTTCGCGACGTCTGTTCGCCAGCCACTCCTTCGGAGCCTTGGGACACACACAATTGCAGTACGGAGTACTCTTGCAGTCTCGGAGCACCGACAGCCTATCTGACGGGTACCCTGATACACCTGCCAACGTGTGCGCGCCCAGAAAATCGAGCGGCGGCCGGATCAAGATGCGCAAGAGCAGAGGTGAGCAGGATACAAAGAGGAGCAGAGCAGGAGATGGGACGTTGTCTCCACGAGAAGCGCGGCATTGTGCAGGCCTCAAGGCAATCCTTTTGTATGGCAGTGCTTAAACGATACCATAAAGCTCCTTCGCCCGCTCCGGCTCAAGATGCGCCAGTGCGATGCCGGTGTAGGCGCCCTGCTGTTTGAAGAGCTCGACGCAATTGCTGCCATCCATATCATACCGATACGCCGAGCCTCCAAGATCAGTGGCATAGATGTGCTTGTTTACGTCGTCCACCTTGATGCCGATGGCTTCATGCAGGTGTCGCGCCAGGATTGAGTAGTCATCACGCTTCTCGTTCGCGCCGGGAGACTTGGACACGTCGGCTTTGTTGATGGTGTTGCCTTTGGGAGGATCGCCTCGGTCCGTCCAGTAGAGCGTCTGTGTGTCGCTGTCGATCTCGAGATCAATGGGCTCCGGTAGCTTGTCGAAGAGCAACTCGATGTCGTCTCGGTTCTCAGCATTCTTGCCAGCCGGCATATCAATGTTGGCACGAAAGATGCGGCCCTGGAAGCCTGGCACAGCAGTCAGTACGGACCATCTCACGTCTGATCAGTCATGGGAGACGAACCTTTGCTCGGTCCTTTCTGCGTCCAGTAGAACTTCCCATGCTTGGCATCGACAGCAATGCCGACACAATGCAATGTTTTGTCGCCTACGTCTTGCGCGTTCTGCCAGTCACCACGCTTGACCAGAACCTCCTTGCCGCTCCCATCGAGGTTGGAGCGATGTACGCGGAGGCCTTCCCGATCGCAGATGTATAGCTTGTGGTCGGTACGATCAACGATGACTTGCTTCGGCGTATGTATCTCGCCATCCTTGAACAAGTCCTTGACGTTCTTGCCGTTGAGATCGGAAGACTGAACAGTGCCATCGTTCTTGTCAGGGTGGCCCATTTGAGTCCAGAAGATGTGCCCGCAGTCTTCAAGTAGAACGTCTATGCCATCTGGCATGCGCTCATGGTCGATTAGCGTCTTGAGCTGGCCACCCTTGGATGATCCAACCGCTACACGGCCAGCTGCGAATGGGTCCTCAGGGTCGTCTGTGTCCTTCCCGACATTGAAGTCCAGGATGTATAAGATGGGATCGCTGCCAGCCATTTCTGCTGGTTACTGCGGTCAAGCACCGTGGGGTTGTCTTTGCTTTGGATAAAGTATATGAAATTCCGAGATGAGTGATCACGAGAAGAGCAGTCTTACCTTGCGACTTGCATGTGCATCGTAACTTTTCGTCCGGCATGACGCAACATCATCGCCGGGCAGCAGATCGAGGCGTACAAGCAACTCCAGCTCCGCTCTCGGGCGCCAGTATTTCTTTGCCTGCTCCATCACGTCTGTCTACCTCGCAACATACGCACGGAAACGTAGGGGAGAAGAGCCATCGTGATGAAGTGTTGATGCAGGACCTTTGCTCGGCATCCCAAGAGTGCCATATTCGTACTAGCGCGTTCGTTACTCCCAAGTTTCCAATGCCTCGTGCTCAACAACCTTTGACTGCTCGTTTACAATACTGAGCACTGAGCACCACAGACTTACCGGAGGCCCAGCATGGCAAGCAGAGCGACGAAGATGAGAAGTATCAAGCCTTAGGCTTAGTGCAGCCAAAACTGCCCGTCCATGGGGTCTTCTGTGCTGGAATATCACAACGACACCGCCGACCAGGTTTGGCATCAACCATCCCGTATCATGGTCTCACCATCTCTGGACCGCCTCACGCCTGAACTCCAACTAGCCATAATTGACTTCATCAAGCGACCAAGAGATCTGAAGAGACTTTGCTTGACATGCCGGACTTTGCGAACGGCTGCTCTCCCAAGTCTGTACCGGAAGGTTAAGATTGATCTCAATGTTTGCAAACTCCCCAACCTGAATGGTTTCTTCTCCATCCACAACACCGGCCCTACCTATACGAAGAGTCTCTCCTTTCACGTGGGAAGTGCCGGGCTTACGGACTTGCGTGCTATAGCTCTGGCCGTCCGCCATGTGCCAAAGGACAGACTCGAGGAGATCAGGTACGCTCTGATCCGCGATTATCCTAAACCGGGAACTGTGCTGACTTTGAAACAGACTACCGGGAAAAGTAATGCTTGATCTCGACGTATTACTTGCTATAGTAGCCAACCAGCGTGGACTGAAGAGTATCTCGTTCGGACAAGTGGGAAATACACTAGCGGATGCCGCTGCATGCCCGGCGTACTCGTGGGACTGGCTATCCAACTTGGAGGAGATCGTTCTTCCATCGGACGTCGTAGGTCTCAATGACATCGAAGGCTATCAATCGATCCTACAGCGCTCTCCGAAACTCTCACGGCTTATGGTCCGCACGCACGCTGTGAAAGGAGACAGAGGTCTGACTCGGGCCCTTCGGGACACAGCTCACAGCGACGGCGCTCTGGTCAAAACCCTCTTCGGTCACGTCGCTCCGTACGGTAGCTCGACGCCATTGCGCCTCCACAAACTTAAGCTTTCCCATATTGACGTGTTCCATGCGGATCGGACTTTCGCCAGGGTGATGGACTTCGCCTCCCTGACGACGTTGCAGCTCCACAAGTGTAGTGGTGCGGATACAGTTCTGGCCGGCTTGGTCACCAAGTCTTCGGACACTCCACTGCGTTTACAGCACTTCTCTTACATCGGGCCTTCGCTCCAAATCGCAGGCATCGAAAACTTTCTCAAGTGCTTCGATGGGCTGAAAAGCCTGCATATCCGCTACGATGGCCCGGAGGACGACGATAGGTTTGACGTGTCCTGCTTGCAAAGCCACGGCAAGCAGCTCCGGGAGCTTGCGCTCACTTATGAGGTTGAGGCCATCGAAAGTCTTGACGATGATGTCCAAATTGACATTGACCATATCTCCGCTGTACGCCGGCACTGCACAAAGTTGGAGCAGGCTGTGTTGTCACTACCGCTAATCCGTCTTCTGCAGAACGGAGAAGATGATATGAAGTTCATTGACGAGTCTCTGGAGGTCGTGGCCGAGCTGCCCTGCCTGCGTCTGCTGAAAGTGGCCAAGTTTCCGTGCTTTGATAAGGGGGCGTTCGTCAAGACATGGCCGATCAGTGACGACCAGGACAGCGACAATGATCCGATCGCCGATTACGATGACAAACATGCAGGCATCAATAGACAACGGGCGTTGCAAATTCTTGACCTCTTCGCCAACAGCATGATGAGTCGCCTTGCGCGGCTCAGGGGTGCGAGTACTGTGGCGTCGCTGCCTACTCTCTGCTTTGGCGCCGATTTGATGTATCCCGTGTACATCCTGGACGACAACTTCACCAGAGTCGCAAAACGCAGCCGTGGGTGTACCTACCGGTTCAACGTACTGATAGGTACGGCGTGACACGGTTCCAAGCAGAGCGTGTATCGCGCCAGCAGCACATGTACCTAGAAGGTTCCGACTCCATGTCAGATATCGACAAGGCCTGAACCCCGGCGAACTTAACAGCAATTTCTCGAAAGGAGACTGATCGCTTTGTCTTGCGTGTAGACATTCATCTGCTGCCTGCATCGGCGAAGCGCGGAGCAAATGGTGCGAGCATATGCAAGGCCGTTGAGATCCGTACGAACTGTGTCTTATGGCCAATCATTTGCAGCACACCAAGCAGAGTCGGCCGACTTTGGGTATTGCAGACCGCCAAGAGCTCACGAACGATACGGTGTGACAGCACCTCAAATCTGCGGCTCAACACCGAGGGACTTATTCCTTGCGTCTCCCGTCGCTTCTCTTTCGTACTATACTTTAGCCTCGATAGGCCTCTCGATCACTTTACCTGCACTTCCAGCTCGCCTCATTTATCATGGCTTGCGCTCTGCTCTTGGGCATTGTATTCGCCGCGCTCGCCGCCGCTACGCCTGTCGAGAAACGAGCCACGCACAACGATTTCAGCTGCAAGAGCGCGTCCCACCCAAACCCAGTAATCCTCTTTCACGGGCTTGGAGCGACCTACTACGAAGACCTGAACGTCCTGGAGAGCTACCTGCAGAACCAAAGCTTCTGCACCTTCAGCATCACCTACGGCGATGACCCTGGCTTCTCATATGTTGGCGGTCTGCAACCAATTAACCAGTCTGCCACTGAGCTCGGGGCGTTCGTCAAGCAAGTCCAAAGCCAGACCGGCGCCACAAAAGTCGACCTTGTGGGCCATTCCGAGGGCGCATTCCAAACGCTGTACGTCACGAAGTTCGAGGGCGTGGCTAGCATAGTTGACCACGTCTTCGCTATCGCTCCACCAACGCACGGCACGACGTTCGGGAATCTGTACACTCTGGCGGAGATAGGTGGTAACCTGACAGAGACTGTGGTCGACATCGTGCTGGACACCTTCGGCTGCGATGCTTGCAGCGATCTCGTCACGAACGGCACAGCTGTAGAACGCTTGAATGATGACGAGCCGATTGCCCAGTCTGGAGTCAGCTACACGATACTCATCTCAAAGGACGACGAGCTGGTGACGCCGCCAAGCACCGCGTTTGTGAATGAGGCGGGTGTTAGGAATATCTATGTACAGGACTTTTGCCCTAATGATCCGGTAGGGCATATTGGCGAGGCCTATGACATGAATGTGTGGGAGCTGGTGGTCAATACCCTGAGCGGAAGTTCAGCCGGACCAAGCAAATGCTATGCTGGGTCGCCTGGTCGGTAGAAGCAACAAAAGCTGTGTTGGTACTCGCACATGTCACAATATGAGGCGGCGAGATTCATGGACATTATTGCATTTCACCCTTCTGTCTTTTGTGTCTCGGCTATCGAACGTACACCGCTCTCCGTAATCTCATATGCAGTCGTACTTTCAGCACACCATGCGCCGAAGACCACTCTGAACGTCCGATCCCATCCAGAAACGTTCGGCTCCTCGCCAGGTCTGTACTGCCGCTGCTCATAGATCGGCTGCTTCAGCAGTGTGATGCGTGTAGCTACTTGGTTTGCCCACGCCAAGCCCAGGCTAGGTGTTTTGAGGTTTGACACCGTCGGATCGTCTCCCCATCCGGTGAAGAAGCGCTGCTGATGGTCCAAGGAGATCGGGTCGTCGGTCGAAAGCACCGGTGCTATTATCGGTGGCTCGGGAGGCGCATGCTGGGTAGTAGAGCCGTTCACTGTGCTGAGAGACTGAGGCGGTGAGGCTGGCCGCGATCGTTGCGACTGTTGGCTGATTTGTACCTGACTTGGTGGGTCGACAGGAGCGAAGCGGTCCGAGACTTGATTCGCCACCACGACCGCTATATTGTGCGTTCGTGCTATGTCACGCAGAAGTGCGCCAAGCTGAGAAATCTGGTTGCTACGCTTGACGAACGACTCTGCGGCGCTCTTCCTTGCTTTGCCGCGGTCAAACTCCGGTCGGTAGTTGGCCGCAATGCTGTCGACCACGAGTAGGCCGACGTTGTGTCGCTTGATGACGATGGGCACCTGGTAACGGAGAATGTGATCCTGGGCCTCGAGATCGTGAATGTGCGTGCTTTGAATGCAGGACAACGAAGGCTTCTCGCGAGCGGACAATGCGGTGAGTTTCGGATGCGAGTTCAAGATCTGCGTAAGCCGCGACGTCTGTAACGGTGCTTCGGTCGATATGTACAACGCTGTTCGACCTGATTCTTGAGTCGTGGATAATTGCACTGCTAGTAGCAGCGTGAGGAGGAACTGCGTCTTCCCAGCGGCACTGCACATTGTCAGCTTATGTCGCTCATCGAACATGGTGACTCAACAAACCTTTCGCCAACAATCTCTGTGACCTGGCCACTTGCGATTCCACCACCGAGCGCAGCGTCTAGTCCATCATCAAGCGTACTGATAGTAGTGCCGTGTTCAGGCTCGGTCAGCCGTAGCTGGGACTTTTCATCACCGTGAAGATTGGACGTGGTCGCATCCAAGCCATCAAGCAGCGCCGAAGCAAGCTTCTTCACTTCAGCAGGCGGGACCTGTGCTCGCTTGGCCACATCAAGCGCGTCGAGAGTGAGAAGATCCGCGGTCGTGATCAAAGCCTTCTCCAGTGACGGCAAGATGTGCGTGTAGGGCTTGATGTCGAAGTCAGGGAGGACGGTCAGTAGGTTGGTCATCGGGAGCAAGCATCATCGCTGGCGTCGCGAGATGCTCCCTGTTCGTGCCTGCAGTTGC